>VWPU01000739.1:0-22477 GCA_013398955.1 Callaeas wilsoni
CCCCCCCGCGGCCCCGGGGGCGGATTAACCCCGCCGGGGGGGCTCGGGGCTCCGGGCCGGGGCAGCACCGGTGCTGCAGCTCCGGTCCAGCACACACGGAATTACCTAACGAGACCTAATTGGTGTATTGGTTATACCCCTAATTAACGCTTACGCCGCTAAATTCGCGTTAGTGGAGAGGCAGCCAGATGGGAGCAGTAGAAAGAGGTGGTGGTTTTTTTTTTTTTTTAATATAAGCAAATTAGATCTCTATAGGCAAATATCAGAGGCCCCTCGTTTTACTGCCTTTAGGCATGAATAAAATTAAGTTAGGAGCTGAGAGAGAATAGTAATCGGTAAATATCTTCTAATTTATTTGTTATAAGCATAATTGCTTTTTCTCCTAAGCGTAATTTGCTCTCACATACAAAATTTCATGCAGTTCTCCAGAACTGAGGGGCAAAATGCAAATAATTTCCCTTTAAGGCACTCTGAAGGTGAGCTGGGTTCAGTGGAGACATTAAATGGGTTTTTTAGCCAGTGGAATTGTTGCTAAACTACTTGATCCGGAAAATATGAACTTTCTTTTAATATGCCATCTGGTCTCAAAATGCAGAAACGCAAAGAGAAAGGGGAAACCTGCAAAGCCTTTGTGTATCTTTCTTTATTTTTACTGATCACTGATGGCAGGGGCTTAAAAGCCGTTCACAGGGAGCCTCCTCCCTGGTCCTGTGATCTCGCCCTTGCCCTGGGGGACATCAGAGCCACCGGTGCCGTGCAGCAGGAGGGCAGGGCAGGGGCAGCTCTGCGGGGATCCGGCTCAGGACCAGCCTCCCACGGAGGTGCCTCCTGAATTCCCGAGGTGGGAAGTGTGTTCTGGTGGCTTTTTTCCTCCCTGGAGCGGAGTCACCAACACTCCTCAGCTTTGGGTTCTGTGAGGTGCTCAGGTAGTGTTTGGGGCTGGAAGGTTTGGCTCCCTCAACTTCCCTGCTTGTGTTTTTTGCAAGTGCTGCCCCATTTTAGTCTCTCCTCTTTGGGGCCAGGTTGTATCAGGAGGGAGCACATGGGACTTTTGCTGGTGATGGTTGTGCCCTCCACTTGCAGCTGGAGCTGGGAAATGTGCTAATCCATGCAGATATCAGTGGGGTTTGTAGGAGTTTTAGTATGTAGTAGGAGGTTTGAGAAATAAATTTTTCTCTCTTTCACAAGAAATGGATAAATATAATAATTTAATAAGATGAACAATTAATTGTGTAGTTTCCAAGAGAAAATGATGGTCTGTAAAATGTAGTTGGTAGTTGAATTTAATGTTAACCTTAGTGGAGGCTTGCACAGGATCACTCGTGTTTGAGTGGAGATGTTTCCCTGAAATCGTTGTAAATCATTCCTAAATGAAGACGTGGAGGTTTTGCCTTCTGGTGTGGAGCAGAAGGTGAGGTTCTCCAGGAGATTTGTTGGAATCCACAGGGCGGAAGCCGTTTGGGCCGAGTTCCCCGTCGGGGATTTCTGTATGATCTGGAAACGTGGGAGTCAGTGCTTGTGGGGAGCATCCCAACCCCAGGGATCGTCCCTGCCTGGCAGGCTTAGGGGGATGCTGTTCTTTTTAAGTCTTCTAAATTCCTAAAAGCAGGTGTTTTATGCCTCTCTTCGATAAGGGCGATGGGGTTTGGTGCACTTTGGCTCAGTCACTTCCCTCCGGTGCTGGGGATGAGTCTCTAGTAAATACAGGAGCAAGTGTGTGATGTGAAGGTTCTGAGGAACAAATACCCCGTAATTCTGAGGGGCTGATAAACAAGAGATAATGTGTCAACACGTTAATTGCCTGCAAGTTTCAGAACACGCTGTTCTAGCCCTCAACTGTGCCTTCCCTGGATAGATCATTTGCATTCATTTAAAGGAAAATCAGTCATGGAAATAGTACTGTTCTATTTTTAAGGCTGGAATCTAAGAGAAATATTTTAAGGTTTCAGAGTGACAACTTTGATTTGCTGTGTGAAGTTTTAGTGTCCCCAAGCCGCCGTGTCTCCCAGGACAGCCGAAGGCTTCCCGTGCCGCGTGCTGGTTCTGTGCATCCTGTCGGTAGTCATTCCCAGGGGGATGAGCAGTGGTTTCCGTGATGCCGTTCCACGGCTTCCGTGTGCAGGTGGTGCCCACCTGTTCAGGTGAGATCCCCGTGCCTGCAGAGGGGACCCCCGAGGTTAACTGGGACTGACTGGGATGGCCGGGCTGAGGCTCGCAGTGTCTCGCGGGGTTGGGGCTGCTTCAGCCGTGGGCTCAGGGAAACGCTGGGTGTGAGCAGGCGTCTGAGGAGTGAGGGAGTAATCCAGAACAGATGGAGGGCCAGCCAGAGTCACTGAAAGGGCTCGTTCTGCCCCTGCTTCTGGTTTTCTCGGTGAAATTAGATAACTGTGACCTTTTTGCTCTTTTAAAGAACCAACAGCAATGCTTTGCGAAGTAAGTTTTGTTACCTACAGATCCGAGTTGTGTATAAAATCTGTGTTCAGTTGCATCAACCCTGTGATTTGCATTTACCTTCAATACCTGCTAAAAGCCTTGTGTTCTTCATCTTCCCAGGAAACTTCCCTGAACCATAATTTAGTGTTACCAGCAGCTGTCAAAGTAGGGGGGGATTAGCTGCTTGGTTTGTACTGAGGTGGTTCCAACAGAATACATCAGTGTGGCAAGAAGTTTGGGGGGTTTTTATACAGCATAAGATGTGGATGCCATAACAAAATCTGCTGCTGCCAGGCTCCTGTACCCACCAGACACCTGCGGGAGGTGGCTCCCGAGCAGGAATCCAGCTGTGTGGAAATTCTCACACTCACCGAGCTTATGACCCTCGTGTTTCCCTCTGGCCTTGCTGCCCAAGCTGCTCTCCAAACACAGGTCCCTGTGCTGGCTAAATTCAGCATTACACAGCTCTGTGGTAGGAGCACGGAAGGGTTCAGGAAAGGCCATGCCTAGGAACAAAATGGGCAAGCAGTTGTTCACACTGTCATCATTTGTATCTTGAAGTTATGTATATGGAAATAATCTTCCTAACTCGCTGCCTTCAGTGTCTAGAATGCCTCTCTCTGGCTCTCATAAAAGTGTCCAGTGTTTAAGTACCTCGGTAAATAATAAATGAAGAATTATAATTGAATATCTTGCCAAAAACCTTTCTGTTTCTCCTGGCAGGGCTTTGATGTGGGGTGGAGGTGTTCAGGTTCAGAGGTACCAGTCTGAGAAGGAAGTGTTTGCCACAGGCCTGCCTGACCCGCAGCAGCTCCTGCTGTAAATCACTCCAGGGGTACCTGAAGTTCCTTGGCCACTGGAGATGGTTGTGCCCCCAAACTATTTAAAGCTTAAAGTGCAAAATAAATCCCAGCATTCTGCTTGGAAGCTAAAATACAGCTGCTGTATATACATCTCAGTAGGGCTATAGTGCTCTGGCTTTTTTCTTCCCTGTCTCAGTCCTTGCAAGCCAAGCAGCCAGTTGCATTTGTGTTGTTTTGTTTTTTTTCCTACATATTCTTAGAGGAATCTTTCCAAGAGTTGACTTTTATAGTGACAGAGATACAGGCAATGATCATCTTTGCAGCTGAAACAAAGGAGGTACTGTTCTAGCTGAAATGTGACTGGTTCTTAATTGAAGCCTGGGAGTAGATAGAGTGTTAGTAAGGCATTTGTAAACCTGTGTGTAACCTAGATGTGCTTTCTTCAGCAGGATAACGATCTGGTTGCTTTGCTGGTGTCTTTTTTAATCTTCAGCAGCTAAATGAGCAGAGTTGAGAGCTGTAGGTTGGACAGTGAGGCATGCAGGGTTTCATACACGGGGAAAAAGGCAATGGCTGGAGCAAGCAGCTGAGGAGGTGGTGGGTGGATGCATGTGAGGAAGGCACAGCCGTGGGATGAGCCCTGGGGCAGGGGATGTGAGGTCTGTGCTGCTGCCAGGCTCTCAGAGTGACAGTCCCACTTCAGAGAGTGCCTCGCAGAGGAAGGATGCAAATCTGAAAAGAAAAGATTGCCGTGACTTTGGCAGTGGTGCAGAAAATGGGAAGGAAGATCTTAAGAACATGAATTAGAGCAAGGCAACTGCACTCAGAGCCGGTGCAGTGGTGAAATGAGGGAAGTGGACAAAGGAGTGTGGAAAGCTTTCTCTTTTGGGAAGGGTTAGACGAAGCAACGGCCTGATTGGGGAAATGAGATGGCAGAGGGAAGGAGGCCATAAAGATGTAGAAGTGTATAAAGGAAAGTTATCTGAGGTTTGTGATGATGGGGGCAGCAGCCATCAGTTTATTCAGGTGAAGGAAAGCTGCAGAGGTGCCAGTTGTGGGGGAAATTCTGAAACTCAATTGCTTTTGGTTCTTAATAAGAGGAAGTTACCAGTTCTTGGGGAGACTAAGCCCTGGTGTTTCACCAGCAGCTTTTAAAATCTCATTTGAGACTCAGAGATTTCTTAGCTCACGATGCATTTACATTTTCTAACGACTAAATTCTCCAACCTCTGCCCGGTGCTGAGCGAGCGAGGTGCAGCAGAGGAAGTTCCCAGCAGCCTGGAACACATGCAGGGCTCCTCTGTGTGAGCACGGCCAGGCAGCTTTCGCCTCCACGAGCTGCCCCAGAGCTCTGCCTTGGGGCCAGGAGCTCCTGGAGGAAATCCCTGTCCGGGTGTCCGCGTGGAATGAGATCCCATCTCTGCAGGCAGCTGCTGTGGGTGCAGCTGCCCTCTCTGAAGTGCTCTGGGGTTGCTGCTTTAAAAAGCCCGTCTGCCTTTGCTGCGTGTCAGGCGGTGCCAGCTGTGTCCCTCAGGATACAGAGCTTTGAGCACTGCCAAAGATTTGGGTCACTGATGAGTGTCGCGAGCGGCATCGCAGCAAAACAACCTGCCTTGTTACAAGCTGTACCCTCAGAGAGACTTGGGAATGGTCTTTGAACGATGGATGTACCTTTTCATTTCATGTTTCCTAACACCTTTGCTGCTTGTTAAATCAGCTTGCTGCGTGTCTCTGGGTGTGCTGGGTTTATTGCCGTGCAGTTTAGAGGTCGCTGGCGCTTTGGCATTTCCAGTTGCCCGTCCCTGGGCGGCTCGGAGTGCTTGTGCAGCAGCGTGCTCAGGGAGATTGCTGATGGCTTTCAGTTGAAATGGATGTTGCAGCAAATGTGCCAATGCGAGAGGAATGATGTGTGGGAGAGAACAAGAGACCGTGCTTGTGAGAGGGCTGCTCCGTGACAAGGATTTTTTTTTTTGTTGCAGGGCAGAAAATGAATTGAAGGGAAATGAGAATATCGACTGAGTTGTTTAAATTAATGCTGATGGGTAACAATCCTTTCCTTCCAGCTTTTTTCTTGGACGACGTCTTCTTTATACGAATGCCACTGTTTATGTTGTTACATAATCTGATTTCGTGGTTTGATTTTTATGGCATCATTATTCACAGAAAATCCACTTTTTCTGGAAAATCCCTTCCTTCCCCAATTTATTGATGTATTTATGAACTCAGTGGTGTGACATCTGACAGCCTACTCCGTTTTCCTCTACCACTTCCACACATTTCCCAATACGAGTAATGCATGACCGAGAGCAGATAATGCAAAAATAACGCAACGCCATTGGTGTTTTAACAACGAAAAGCACTGACTCTTTCTGAAAACTTAATTTGCTTCTCATGCAGGCTAAATTAACAACGGGAACGTTTGAAGGCATGTTGTTTCTTTGGTGCTTTGTTAATCCACATCCCCGCAGGACTTGCATCCTTGTACTTCCACCCCAGGAAATCAACCGTTTTGTTTGGGATCAAAGAGTAGTTCAGCTTCCTGGGCCCGTTTGTAGGATGAATACAGATGGAAATTTGTAAGATGTAGGTAGGGACCTACTTGCTAGGAATAGGGAGTGTTGTGTTTTCTGGGTAAAATGGTAGAAAAAGCTTTTTGGGTCAACTTCAAGCTGTGGCAACACTACATAATTTTGGTTTACTCTTAGAGGAGAAGATGAGAATCACTATATTGTATATATATATATATTTTCAGTGTTGCAAGTTTGCTCTGAGTTTCATTCTGTTGAGAAGTTCTTGAATGTGGAGTTCTGGTGCAAAAGTTGTGACAATGTGCACTGTTTGCCTTTTTGAGAGGTGTGAGGTTGTATTTCAGCGTGGGGCTGTTTTCAAGTCTTTGAACCTTTGCAATGAAGCCAGTTTTCGGTTTGCAGACAAAATTGCCTAAAGGTCTTTGAAATCTGTACTCAGAATTTGCAAAACTTCTTAAGTTCCAGCTTGGACTTGATAGAGAATCTCGTTGGCAGTTCTCTTAGGGCAGGGGAGGACTAGCCAGGGAAACTTGTTACTCAGGCTGTCTCCAGCACACCAGTCCTCCTGGAGACAAAAATCAGACCTGTGCTGTTACACTTGCAAATAATGTTAAGGTTTGGCTTCCTGGAGAAGTGCTTCTCCTTCCAGCACCCTGCTGGCTCTGCAGTGACTTAGCAAATCGGTACATTTATATAATTTGATAGCTGGCTTCTTGCTGAGCTATATTGTGCTCTGAAAATTCTGAGTCATATGCCTTGATATCCTAGCACTTTCCTTGGCAGCCTCAGGAATCATGCATTGGACATGGTAGGGGGCCTGCAGCGCTGCTTTGTCCTTGAAGCTGCCCTCGAACTGACCGGCGCTGCCGGTGGCCGAAGAGCAGGAAATGGCCCCACCGTGCAGGTGCTCCTTTCTCTGGGGAGCTGTGGGCAGTCAGGGACAGTCCTGTCCCCATGGACACGGTTTCTTGGCACAGCTGGGGACAGTGACAGTTTCTCCACCCTTGTGTGAGTTGCTGGAGCTTGAGACATGGGGCACAGCAGTGGAGGCTGAGGTTCATCTCTCTGGAGGGGCTGGAGAGGAGAGAGAGGGTGAGAGGTGGTGGTGACGTGTTCCTCTGGGGACGTTGCAGTGTTTTGTTCTCACCGCTGGTAGCGGAAGCTCTGGAGGCCATGGCCCAGACTTTTTGAAGGTGGTGGTGGAAGTTGCACCGTTTGGTCTCTGTAGGCTGAGCTTTCTGTTGCACGTGGAGTGAGAGTTTTCTGCAGACCTCATCTTCTCTGAGGTGTCATAGTTCCAGCTGCTTTAAATTAGTCACTCACACTCTGCTGCTGGCAGGACTGGCTGGAGGCCTTTTACCTCCCTGCCTGTCAAGAGGTGACTGTTTCGTGTCTCAGGAGTAGCATAGAGTGTCTTACTCTCTTCTGGTTCTAGATTGTTTTCCAGAGACACAGCAGTACTGCAAATGTACTGAATTCAGTGCTGTTGTTCACATCAGGAGTGTCTTGACAACTCCATCTTTGTGCTGCAGACGTGTAAGGCAAATGAGGTTGTTTTGAACCTGGAAACAGGGAAATAATCGTTGCAGTAAGATACTTTAGAGGATGTTTCTAGCAGACCAGGAAAACTGCTTGAGTTCTGTTGTGCAATTCTGTGCTCCTTCGGAGCAGGCTCCTGCAGGAGCAGGCCTGCGAAGTGTGAGCTGGTGGTTGACGCTTTAGGACTTGCATTATTTGCTTTGTAGCTTCTTCTCATCTTCCTTAGTCTTGGCAAGGTGAGCTGTACCACAAAACAGCTTGTTTGGGTGACGCAGGGTAGGGGAAGGAGCGATTTCTTGTCTGTAAATGCGTTTCTCTGTCTTAGATCCACCAATCCGACGACCCCACTAACGTAGTCGGTCCCGGGCTGGGCAGGTGCCTGGGCTGCCTTGTCTCTAACAGCATTAGCAGTAATTGGGATTTCGTTCAAGAAAGAAGTAGATACACCAAGCTGAAGATGATTGGCTGCTCTCTTTTAACAGACAAGTCTGAGAAGGAAAACCCATTCGAATCCCCTTTCATTCTGGATTGGTGGATCTGAAGCCCAGAAACAAAGTTTCAGGTAAGAAGTCACCCTGTACTATATCTTGCTGCTTCTGCTTAGATGAGTTTGTCCGCACATTCAGTCTCTCGCTTTAACTGCTTCATGCCCCCCAAGTGTTAGGGCACAGGGAGTCAGCTGCTGAGCTTGCAGTCACACAGGGCATGGCCAGGAAATACAGGAGCAGTGCTGGAGGGAATTGCCAGTCTGCTGTGAAACACAGGCCTGAGAACACGAGGTGAACTTCTGTGTGTGCAGGAACAGGGGCACCGAGCCATTGGCTGCCACGTCCTGCTTCTGGAAGGGGGGAGCAGCCTTGCCCGTGACTGCCTTGGGCTCCCCGTGGAGTTCAGGGAGGTCTGAGTTCTGTCCCTGTCCTCTGATGGGTCCAGCAGAACTGGAGAGAACTTCTCTGGTTGTTCCTAGGACAATTTCCTGTAGCGTTTCCTGCTGAAATGCCATTTGAAATTCTCTTGTGGACAGCACTTGGAGTCAGTGTCCTAAACCCTTCCCGAGCTGTCAGTGTGAAGGTCTGGCCCCAGCTGTTTTGGGACAGGTGTAGGGCAGGGATGGCAGGAGGAGCCTCACAGTGATAGTGGGTTTTTTTCAGAGTAGGGGAGAGCGGTTGTACTTTGAGTCACATTCATCTGAGATTTGGGATGCCTGCAGAAGGCTACAACAGGTTGTCTTGGAGATGGGTTTGAAGGTGTTTGTGTGCCTCAGGAAGGAAAGCTGGGTCCCAGGCAGGACAATAAAGTTATGTAAGTTCAGTATCATATCTGGTGTGAATGGGAGAGCTGCACCTCCCAGTGCCCAGCTTTAGTGCAAGTTGGTGCTTTGATGGACTTGGCAACTTATTTCTGAAGTCACTGTGAAACGATGTAGGTGGATTCCCTTGGACAGTGACAGCAGTGGTGCTAAGCCTTTGTGTTTCCCTTGTAGGCAGTTACTGCAGTGAATGGGGAGGCCTCAGCCTCCTGTAGCAGGAGCTCCTGTGGGCGCTGTTGATCTCGTGCATGGTTTTAGTTCTGCGTTTGTTTTGCTGGTGTGGTATTTCGTGCCAAACTTATATTTGAATTTAATTGATAAGTACATTTATAATGAATTACTTGTGCAAAGGGTGCTGTTGTTTCCTGGTTTGATTTTTTGAGTAGTTGAATTTTATTTGGTTAGGGTGGAGAAGTCTGTTCTAGCGTAACTTTCAAATAAACCAGAGGGAGAACCTAAGGGAAATACCTATTAACCTTAGACTGACACATTTCTTGCATTCTCATCTAGTATCAAATTGAATTTGTTCCACACACCCATCAGACTCACTTTGGAGTTAAAACTGTAAAATAACATCTTTCTGTGGAATATTTGCTGTTCAGGGTGTGCCTTTTTCTAAAATGAGAGAACAGGGAGGCAGAAGTGAACTTGGCATCTTCAGTGATGAAAACTGAAAAGAGGAAATAATTTAAAATACACTGAGCAGGAAAAAAAAGAGGAAGCATAAATGAGTGCTCCTGCTGATCAAGATCCTCAATGTTATTTAATATTGCTTAACTCTTGGACACATGAACCAGCCCTACAAAGGCAGCGGTAGAGCCGAGCAGGTTGGAGGCCGTGTTCTTGCCTGTGTTTTGAATGTTACATTTCAGAAAGTCCAGTGTGAGGCAGCTCTGAGAGCTGTGTCAGTATTCCTGTGCAGGCCGTGCCTGGGAATCCAGGCTGTTCCTGGCAGCCCAGGCTCTGCAGGCATCGGAACTCGTGGAGTGCGTGTACCCTGCCTTGGCCGCCGGAGGATTTATTGTTACCTGTGTTAGGCCTCGCCCTTAAAAACTTAATGCAGAAGGGTCTGAGACAGCTTTTAACACGTTAGACAAGTTTCAGCCACATTTTTCTCCGTGTTTGACTCCCTGCAAGTTTCTCCTGTGCGATTGGCAGTGCTGGGTCTGTGTTCCCCAGTCAGGATTTGCCCCGAGCTGCTGGCTGGGGATGTCTGGAAGCCCCTGTTCCTGCTGCAGGAGAGCAGAAGAAAGTGTTTTGCTTTAGAAATGGCCTTTGTAGTGTCACAGAGGGGATGTTAGTGCAGGAGAGGTATATCACACAGCTGTGGGAGTTGGGGTGTATGCACATGAGGGAAGCAAGGGCTAATCTAAATGCTGTGTATTTTGGAAAATTTAGATTATTTCAGTTAATGTTCAGAGTGACTTATGCAAACATCGTAGGATTTTCTTCCCAGTCCTTTGTATCTTCTTGAAAATGAGCTGCTGCATCTCATGAGTCTTATCCTGATGAATAAATTATAATGGAGTAAGATGGTTATTCTATTCAAAGAAAGCGTTTAATCTTCTCTCCACTGAACCCATATTCCTTTTGTAGCACTGACTGTGTGTAGCACACACACTTTGATCTTCAGGAGCAGAGTGGGACAGCGTTATCCGTCAGCCTCCTGTGAATTCAGTGTCCTATCTAGAGCATCGCTGTGGTAATGAGGAGAATTTCTCTGATCAATTCTTTCCCCTTGTCTTGCTTTACATTTCCTGATTCCTCACTTAGTGTTTTTCCCCAAATGCAAGAGCTTACGTACAGATCTCGAATGGCTGTTGGAAGGTTGTTCCATTGAGCAGTTTTTATTGCGAATGGCAATCATTTGGCTAAATTGATTTTCCTGATGGCACTGTGACTTAATTGGTTACCTACTTTTTTAGAATGATCTGATAGCAATAAAAGAATAATCAAAAATTTTTTACAAGTTAAAATGAGTTTGCCACTCCGTGGGTATTTATTTTTGAGAAATTCACTTTTGCATTTGTAGTTCATGGAAGGACAGAAATAAATGCAAGAGTAAATTACATCTAAAACAACTTTGTTGACCTGGGAGTACAGTTCTGCTGAAATTGAAGCAGATTGCTGGAACGCACATGTAGAACTCCACGGAGTGTGGAAATGTGTTGTATGGATGGTATTCCAACAGCCTTCCAAATCACCCAGGCCCAGCGAGGTTGCATTTGGCCACGGAAAAGGCGGTGATGTGATGGCACCGATTCCAGCAGACGTGTGTGGAGCACGCGAGCACGGGCACCTGGCAGGGCACAGCCCGGCTGTGCAGCGGCAGCAGGAGCAGCCCAGGGGCTCCCGCGGGTCGGGGATGTGCCCTGTCCGCTGCCAGCCGGGCCGTCCCCGGGAGCGCGTCACCGCTCCCTGCATGCCCGCACCGCGCCGGCGTTGGCGCAGAGCCTCGGATGTCCTGCTTTGCCACCCGCGCGCTCGGGGCCCTCATTCCCAGCCCCGGGACTCAGCCCTGCTCCGCTTGGCACTGTTTGGGTAACGCCCGCACGGGAAGGCACCAGGTAAGATCCGGAGGAGCTCCCGGCCTGCAAACCGCGAGGGAGCTGGAGCTGGCTGCTGTTCCTGCCCGGTGTAAAATAATACTGAAGGCCTTGAAACAGCGTTACTGCTCGTATTTTTTATGTCTTACTGAGTTAATGCTGATTTTTGAGGAGATCTGAGCTTGCCGTTAAGTTGGAGGTGGGAGCATAAGGCTTTCCCAGACTGTCAGACTGCCCTCAAATCCAAGTTGGCTTTTCAGAGCACCCCTCGGGCTGCATTAAACTGAGCCCCCAGCCATGGAGAGGGGTTTAAGTAGCACCACTTACCCATGAAATTATCAGTATTAAGTGTTGGTGGAAATAAAAAAATACCAGTTGTGTTGGTCCAGACCTAAATCAAAGTAAACTAACCAGGAAATCACCAATGTTGAGTAGCATGTGAGTTTCTTGTAGCTAAAAACCTGAAAAAAATCGCAGTGAAGTTCTTTGGTTGTACCTTTTTGCCAGTTGAAATATCTGTTTATAGCCCCATGGACATCCAGAGCATGGGTCTGTGTTCCCCAGCCAGACTTACTGGGTCTAACTAACCTTACTGAGGAGCTCCCAGCTTCACTGTCACAGGAAGGCTGGGAAAAGTATTTAGGATTTATAAACTTGAATGGTTTTTTAGGTTTTAATGTTCAATTTAGTTTTGTAATAAATTGCATAAGAAAAAAGTTGTTGCAGGAGGAGTGAATTAATATAATTAGCCATGCTCCTTGGAAAAAATGGAGTGAATTAGCTCTTTCATCTATTTCACTCTATTTTCCTTTGAAATTCCAAAATGCCTCTCCTTGCCAGTCTTTTTTGGACTCTGTCTAGAAACTGATTTTCAAAAACTAGGATGTTTTTGCCTTAAGACCGCAATTTCCCAAGCTGTAAACACACCAATAAATTTGGATTCCCTAAATTATCTTGTATAAATAAAATTAGTGCAGTGAAAAATTCTGAGGTCATAATTTTAATATTTTATAAAACTTGCAGCATGAGTCTGGGTTATGTAAACTCTGTCATTCTTGATTATGACACTGCAATATTGCCATGCCTGGGTTGCCAAGGTGTTCTAATTCCATCAGGAACACAGGCTATAGGCATTTCTTGAGCAACTTAATGGGCTTTAGAGGATAAATGGGTGATGGTTTTTTTAAGGGATACAAAAGTGTGAGGATTTCTGTGTGACAGTATCAGATACACTGAAAGAAACGATTTCTGGGCATTTTCCACTGCTCTAACCAGGCTGTAACCTGGGAGAAGTCCTGAGTGAAGGAAAACTTTGGATGGTTCAGGGCCTGAGAGGGTGTTTTTTTTATACCTCCATCCTAAAAGTTCCCACCTCCAAAGCTGGTTTATTGGATGCACACTGCTGTGTGATTTCCTGTTAGTATAAGAAGTTCTTAACATCCGAGCCTTAAAGACATTGAAGCACCTTCCCTTTTTACTGAGGATTTACAGGTTTCACTGGGAATGCAGCATATTGTATAGGCTGCTTAAGTTTGAGATTTAAGATTGAAACCTAAGGCTTGAAATGTAGTTCCTGGGGCTAGACCACCAAAGCAGTTCTTTGTGAATGGAATTAACATCAATCATCTAATAATAAAGTTAGAGCGCGAATCTTGCCAAGCACAAAGCATTGACGAGATCAGAATGAGGGTTTCTGTGGCTGCTCCCTCCTTGCCCCGGGGCTCAAAGCCCCTCTCAGCTCTGCAGACAGGACCTCCAGGTGATCCGCAGCCCTCAGAGTGTGAGGCACGTAAAGCTTTGCATTGCTAATTACCTTATTCCTTAAAATCTGAGTTTCGTGGGCCTTACCTTAACGTGTGCAGTTCTGTTCTCTGTGTTCTCGTTCAGCGCTGTGCCCGGTGGCCGCTGGCACTTTCCCCTTCCCAGGCTGTAATAAATGGTGCTGCACCTGCCTGGGATCCTGGCGAAAGAAGGGCCCGAGCAAGGCGAAGTCCTTGGAGCCCTGTTAAGCTTTTATTCATGGCAGGGTCAAGGAATAACATGTCAGGGAAGCACACAAATATTTGCACGTTCCTGTTTCGGTGTGAAGTGGGACACGATATTGAATTTGTAGCATTGTGCAACGGCAGTGCTGCAGCTGAGTGTCCGGGGACTTTCCTAAACCCTTTCATGCAGGGTTTCGTAATACTGTGAAAAGGTTTTTGTGTGGCTTAACCTTAGCATGGAAATGGCCTTGGTGTCTAATGCATTTTGAATTAAATTTTAAAGATTGTTCTCAAGTTACCCATTTTTCTCTTACATGCTTAAATTCAGTTTATTTAGCTAGAGTAGTTCCTAAACCCCCCCACATAATAACCTCTAAACCAGTGATTTTAGCTTCTAATTTGTGGACACCTACAGGTGTAGATTCACTATGAACATTATACTCAGCTTTGTACACCTGATCGGAACATCTCAGGAGAGGAGTTTGCTGTGTTTTAGATCAATGACTTTTATTAAGTCATGTGAGCAAAGTGACTTTTTTTTTTTACCAGGCCTCTATGTTTAAAAATGTGTTTGGGCTTTAATCAATGCTGCAGCAATACCCTGAATTTTGATGGTTCAGTGTTGCAGAAACACCATGCAGATATTGCCCTAAATAGGAACAAAGAATGAAACAGATTGGAAAGGGAGTTTCTTGAATTATACACTCTCATTTTGAAAACCAGACCTATAAAAAGTGTGTATTTTCAGTCAGTGGGTTTTAACAGTACATCCCATCTTTTTTAAAAATATGGAAACCTCTCTATTTCTGGTGTCTCGTTGAAGTTAAGGTAGTTCCCCTGTTGTCACTGGTTGACTGTCTTAGAAGTGTCCTGGAAACTAAATTTCAAATGTTAGCGTGAGGACATGTCAAAGTAAATTGCTGCAAAGTAATTACAGATACACTGGATTAATTACTTTATAGCTAAATCCCACTTCTCTAAACTTTAAATAAACTTTTAAAAGCTTTCAGTAATTGAAAGCTGTGGGTTTGCTTTGCTATGAAAGAACAATACAATAAAACATAAATAGAACTATTTTTACCCCTGTCCATAAGATATGTGCTCCCACTCTTCCCGTGCCAAGTGCATAGCACGGGGCATCCCTGTGGAATCAGCCCCTTCCTGCTGGATAAGAGAGGGAGTTCCAGTGTGTTTTGATGCTGCTAGGGGCATTCTTTTGCTGGCTTTGCTTGAATTTCTCTCCCTTAGCATGGAGATGAAAATACAAGTCCTTCTTTTGTTTTATTCATGAGATATGAAACCAGAAAAAGAGTTTTTAACCCCTTCGGGTGCTCTGGGCTCTCCCCCTCCTCAGTCCTGGCACAAACTGCTTTCCATGAGGCTTCACCTCCAGTTATTCTGCTTTCAGCTTTGACCTGTGTGGGGCTTCTCTTTTAAAGGTTTGGTGTTTGTTGTAACTAAACTGGAAGCCTGTGTGCAAAATAGTGAAAGCTCAGTCTCTGCCAAATATTGGAGCTGTGTTTGTACACTGCTTGATGCTGAGAAATTGAATCCTTTTCCCTAATTTTATCTGGTGTGTGTACTACTCTGTCCTTAAAAAGGAACTGGGAAATAATATCGGGGAGCTACAAAAGTTTTGGGGAGTCTGTCTGCACCAAATTTCTTCAGCTTCAGAAAAGAAACAAAAGGGATCTCCAAACTTTTCCTGACTCCTCGTGTCAGCGATGGGGAGTTTTGTAGTTAAGCTTGGGTGACAGGATGAATAATAAATGTAGCTGGGGGATAATTCGGCGTTAGGATATCTTCAACTATAACTCCACCATTTCTCCCCGGTTTATAAGAATACCTTGACTGAGCAGAACTTGGTTGTTTTGAACTTAGCTAGGTGTGGTTCCTCTCTAAAACGTGCTCCCACTGTCAGTTTGTCTGTCCCAGTGCAGACCGGGACCGCACTTTAACGCCGGCTTTGCTGTCGGAATGAGGAACCGCAGTTTGGGAAAGCTGGGGAGTGCCAGACCTTAATTCCCAAAGCTCCTCCGGGTGGGTTCGAGCCGTGCCACCCCAATGGCACCTCTGGCCTCCTGTCCCCAGGGGGACTGTGCAGGGGACAGCTGGGCAGGGATTTTGGCCAGGGTGGTTTGCTGGGTGAGGCCTCTGCCCCAGAACCTCTGCAGTGGGCAGCAGCGTGGGCGAACTAAAACTCTCCTGCTGCTGGGAGTAAGTCAAAATGTTCAGCTGGGCACTAAAGGCACGAGGTTACAGGTGGGGAAAAGGAGCTCAGGCCAGAGGGATGGCTTGTCCTTGGTTGCTGCACAGGATCTTCAGTGGTTATTTTACCCTTGGCCTAACGTGTGATGAATGTAGAAATAACATAGATAAGTACCCACGTTAACATACTAATGAGTTGCCTGCCTTGAGTGATTTGTTGTGGCATCTAACTGCTTCTTCTCTTCCTTCCTTTTTGTCACCCTGCAGTGTTCTGTGCCAAGGTCTTTGTGGCTAGGCTGCTCCAACCTGGTAGAGAGCATGTGCGCACTGAGATGCCTGCAGAGCATGCCCAGTGTCAGATGTCTCCAGGTGCCTTTCTTCTTTCTTGTTGTAAATGTTATGCTGTTGAACTTGTGTTAAACTCTCAGGACTCTGTTTAATCGAATTGTTAAGTCTGCTAAATGTTTTTTGTGCATCCTTTTCTGAAATCTTCTACTTAACTGCATTGTAGGAGTGACTCTTTAAGGGCTTTCTGTGCAGTAGGGCCGGGGGGGTGAGCTGTTGTGTTTTATTGCCTGTTTACTGAAGTTGTGATATCACTAGCATAGTTCTGCATGTTGCCTGCTACGTTTTGCTTTCTCGTTTAACTTAAAAAATAACATAATGAGCTTTGCCATTTCTCTTAAATTGCAATGAACTGACCAGCCTGTGATATTTCTGTGATTTAATTTAGAAAGGATAAGCTTTTTATTTGCTCTCGCGCGTGGTCCTGGGTGTAGCCTTCCCTTAGTCTTTGCACGTGTTTGAATGCAGAATAGTGAGCATGGAGTCCTGGGGTCTTTGGGTTGCCCTGTTAACTCAGGTTTTTAACTTTTAAGAAGTGAAGAACAAGGGATGAATGGGGGGGTTGCTCTGCATAGAAAACCACTAAATCCTAAGTTCTCTGTTGTTTTTCTTCTAGTAAGCTGTTGGAGTTGAGCCTGCATAATTTATAGATGGGGAATTGCTGCTTCACTGGTTTGGGAGGGATTGAAAATGATAAAAAGGGAGCTTTTGGGACCAGTTAACAGTTTTGAACTCCCAGGGTATTTACCTTGGAAGGAAAATGCTGAACATGTGTAGTAACTGTGTGGCACTTACCGAAGTGTTTCTGAATGTAACATTTTTTAGCAGAACACGAGGATTATTTAACATTAGTCTGTTTGGTAACATAAGAGCATTGTTCAGTGGTTCAGTCTTTCATGTGTATAAAATGAGTACTTAAAAGATACTGCTTTTTTGTGAATGAAAAGGAACAATTGAGTTTTGTGTGTCACTCCGTTTGAGGTCAGCCACTGGAGTACACCAGTGTCTTACCTTAGAGAGTAACCAGTTACTTCAAAACCTCTCCTCTCCTCTGCAAAATGGGGCCACTTGAAATCCAGCAAATCTGAATTTCAGAACCAGAAATTCCTCCAAAATTTCTGTTTAAATACAAATCTGTTTTTCCATTTGAATGCTTTATGTTTCCAATTTTGAAATAGTATTCAAAGAAAGGACAAAAACTCATATCCAAAACAAACTCATAGATGGATAATTCAGTTTTATAGAAATGAACAGTCTCGTGGCCAAATAATGCTTATAGAAGAGTGCCTACAGTCATGCCAGGGCAGAGTCCCAGAGGTTTGGTGTCTGTCTTGGCAATATTTGCAAGCTACTGCTAATGTGAGATCTTCCTGCTCCCTTTCCTGATCCTTGACATTGACCCTCTCACTGGAAAAAGACTGTATTTCAGAGGGAATTCTGAATTGTTTTTTCTCCCAGGATCTGTTCTGTCAGTGGCCAAAGAGCATCTCAGAAGATGTGATTAGCAAGTGATGGTGGCTGGTTTTAAGGTGGCTGGTGATGTTGGGAGTGTGGTGGGAAGGCGGGGGGTGGTTTCAAGGCTGGTCCCCAGCCCTGCTGAGGGTGAGCAGTGGCTGTGGCACAGCTGCTGCTGGGGCTGTTCTGGGCAGGGCCAGGGCTGCCATGCTGCACTTGCTGCTTCATTTTGTGACCTCTCTACCCAGCTTGGGGAGTTGTGATTTCAGCCTTGCTGTGTTTATCACCTTGAGACTATTTCAGGCCAGAAGCAGTTTTGCTGTCACTGATGTATTTTGTGTGGTTGGGACAGTCTTGGTTTCCTGGAGCGCAGCCTTGGGCAGGGCTGGCTGCTGGACCCCCCCCAGTGGTTTCCAAAAAGCCTCCTCAGGCCAGGGAGCTCCTCAGCAGATTTGGGGCCCTGCAGGGCAAACTCCTGGTTTGGGAATTGCCCAGACTCCTTAGTGCTGGATCTCAGAACTTGGACTATCCCTGGTTTCTTATAAATCAACTCCGCTAGGTGCATAAACTGTAAATTGAACAGGGGAAAGCTCAGCCCAGGCTGGGGTTTGATTAATTGGTGCAGAGAATGTTGGATTACAAACTTCTGTTGATAATACTGGTGACAGGATAAAATACAAACCAGTTTGTTCATCAGTGTGTTGCTTTAGAGATGAGAGTTTTGGGAACCTGTTGTCACACAGATAAGGTGTCGTGTAATTAAAACCCAGGACTAAGGCAGCTCTCATGTAAGAATGTGAAACTTGGAAAAGTTTCTCAAACCTGTCTTGTTTCCAGGAATTGTTACAGCTCTGTCAGCTTTCGTGAGAGCCTCATTGAGGTCCCAGTTAATTTCTGTATGGCTTTTCTGTTCTGTGTGCTGGTGGGAGCGTCACAGTCCCAGGACATTTGTAGCCCTATAACAGTAGCACTTAGGTTAACAAATTCTGAAGGGCATCCCTGCAAGGGCAAGCACAGTGTTCAGGCAGGTGGGCTTGCTTTGAGGCTGTGGGAGCTCAGGGAAGGAGGAAAGGAAGCAGTGCTGTGTGTCCAGCCTGGTGCGCTTGAGGGCTGAGGAGGATTTCACCAGGCTGTGGCCCCCCGTGTTGGTGGGCTTGTGCTTTGCTGCTGGTGCACCCTTCCTGATGGGCTGTTAGGGAATAAGAGGGAGGAATGTCCTAAGCAGGAGGGACCTGGGAGACCTGTGCTCCAGGAGCATTTGGACAGCACTCTCAGGGATTGTTGGGGTGTCTGCAGGGCCAGAGGCTGGACTTTGATGCTCCTTGTGGGTCTCTTCCAGCTCAGGATATTTCATGGTTCTATGAAATATTGTGTCAAAATGAAGACTTTTTAATTTTTATTAAGATTTGATTGTTTTTGTAGAGCCACAACCAGAAGAGGCTTTGAGACTTTTGGAAGTGTCTGTGAAGGATTATTTTTTTTTTTAATAAGTTCTCCTTTTGGGTGTGTGAGTCAGTGATGCCTGAAGGGGAACTTGGAAGCAAAAGTGGCACCAGCTGCTTTCCCCATTTATTATTTCTGGCACCGTGACTTGCCCTTCATTGTTTCCTGAGCTCTAAGCCCACACAGAAATCAGGTGGGGCACAGGTAGCAGGAGCTCGTGGTTCTGTAGCACACGTTCAGTTAGGGTGAAGTGATTAATAGGAAATGCAGAAGCTCGTGGTGATTCACAGAAGTTACCTGGGAGTTGAATCTGATGTGTGTGGTGTGTGCAGAGTGACCAGAGAACAGGCCAGGGAGGGAAGAGCTCCGCTGCTCCGGAGCCTTGGAGAATCTCTTCAGGAAGCTCTCACTCAGTCCTGGGGCTTTTTCAAACCTTCAGGCTTCAGCAGTCACCTGCCATCCATCTGAAGGAAGAAAGCAGGGATTAGGTTTGCTCTGCCTTTCTGTGATGTTAACAGTCATCAGACCTAACAAGGCTCGTTAAAATCAAGCTGTAGCATTTCAGCAAATCCCCTCTGCCCATGGATGGGGCAGGCAGTGTTCCAGTTTGGTCTGGGTGTGTGTTCTGTGCTTCTCCTCATGCAGTAAAATACCTTCATAGTGCCTGCAGTTTGCTGGAGAAATACTTGCTTTCTGCATTCTGTGAGCTGTTAGTGAATGCAGGAGACAGGTAATTTATTAAAAAGTATTTATTCCTATTTGTGGTACTTGAGGTTTGCTCTCATCTACTGTGGCTTTTGGTTTAATTGATATTATTAGGAAATAAAGTCCTTGACACGTAACTCTTGTTTCTGTTGCATGGAAAAGCACATATTAAATGTCAGTTCATAATACTTGAAACTGCTACAAGGCCTTAGTTTTAACTGCTTAGTTATCTTTAATGATGTTTTTGTACAAGAGCACACTGGTATCCAATAGCTCCTGTTTTCATTTGCTTTGATATGGATTTCTCTGCAAGATTAAAACCAAAACTCTCGGTTAGGTCTTTAGAGAAACTGGTTGTTACCAGTTGTGTGATGCAACCCTGTGGATACAGCACCTTCCGTGGCTTCATCCTCGAAGCACTGCAGGGTTTTTTTTGAGTGTGTTTTGTGGTGCTGGTTTGGGAAATGGCTCCAGCAGGGCAGCCAGGCACAGACACGTCCAGGGTTCTGGGCTCTGTGAGTAAACATCTCCAGTGTGAGGTGAGCACTGCTCATTAAGCAGCAGACGATAAGAGCCCAGGCATCTCTTTGAATTATTGCATCATGTGGGAGGTGATGAAATAAATGTTGGGAAATTAATTATTAGAGAGATGTAATGAAATTAACCCAGTAACCAAATACTGCCTCACCAAGTTTCTTTCCAGTCTTCAGTTAAACTTTTCTTTCACTTTTTAAAAAAAATCATCTAATCTCTCTTCTAAAACTCTGCTTAGGTTTTCTCGTTCTTATTTACACCCTCCTTAGGTGTTTGGGGTTCTTAGAAAAGGTTCTTTCCTGCACCTTTCCATTTATCCTTAGAGTTTTCAGCTGAATTGCAGATAGTGCCCTGCTCCTCTTTCCCCTTGTGTTCACACGTGGGGTGTGTGGCCTGGAGGCTTTAACAGGTTCATTGACTGCAGGAACAAGAAATGTCTCACTTCCCGAGCTTCCAGTGGGAGATGTCAGCTTCTTCCTCCACAGGCCAGATCTTAAAATTCATGCAGCGGCTTTTTCAGACTCGAGTCTCCCCTGACTCCTCCCAGCCTGTTCCCCCGGAACTCCGGAGGCTTGGGATAGCACCCCTGGCTTTGCCTGTGCTTTATCCTTGGCTTCTTCCCAGCGGGGTGTCCAGCTCCATAGGTGCTCCTGCATCTGCATTTTCCTTTTCATGGAGTCTCCATCCCTGGAGCTGGCACTCAGTGCTCTGGGCTGGGTATCTAACATAAATTTCCCTTCTTTCAGTTTCAACACAGAAGTTTCCAGAAGGAAGTTTATCTTTCTATTTATTGATGTTACAGTTTAGCATTAAATTGCTTAAGCTTCTGTTTGTTTTTCTTTACTAATTTTGAGCTTCTGTTGATGTTTCTATTCTGATACCAGAAGGAAGCACAACAACAGAAAGTGTGGTTGGAAAAACTTGTAGTTGAAAGCTAAGAACTGAACATGAAAACTTCTTCATCCTCTTTTCCCAGTGCAAATTCAGGCACAGACACGATGCAGTTTTCTCAAAACGACAGCGAATGCTGGAGATGGGCTCTGCTCAAACCCTCTCCTCCAGAGCATGAAATCACAAATGGGAAATGATGAGTGCCCTGTCGCTCTGGAGCCTGCATCCCTTTGGAAATGTTATTCTCTGCAGCTGTTGAGATGCGTTGTCATAACCAGACAACTGCTTTGCTGCTTGTTAGGTCTGAAGTCATTTACAAATACCTCTTTGACATATTTTCTGGTATTTTGTCTCAAAACAGTGGAACTGTTACCATTTCTTTTTGGAAACAGTCCAACAGATCCATTAAAAAGAAATACGTATTTGATTCCTTTTCTTTAAAGGAACAGAATGTTCTCTCCAATATCTGAAATATTTGTGCTTTTCCCTGTGTTTAAACAGACTTTCCAGAGACCCAGAGCTTTCAAACCAAGGCCAGCAGTGTACAAGCAGTTACAGCTACCCATGGTGGGTCTGGGGGCAGTGTGGGCAGGGCGATGGCCTGGATTCCCCAGTCCCTAAATCCAAGGTAAAAACGGCCAGTTTTTCCTCTGGTAATCAGCAGCAGTGCTTTCCAGTCTTGCTCCTTCTGGCTGGAGTCTCAGTGAAAAGTAATACCAGTTTGGGGTTTGTTTTCAGCAGTTTCTTGTAATAACTTTTTTTTTTTAGTTCTCAGTGTGGGCGTTACAGATTTTGAGGCCTGATCTGACAGCTCAGTTTGGTGGTAGTTGCACATCCTGCAGATATTCTGCAAAGGGTTACGTTGTATTTTGTTCCTCCTGGTGCTTCAGTGCTTGGCCAGCCTGGTCCCCACCATATCCCAGCCTGTTTCCTTCGGAGAGCCTAAACAGGCACGAGCACTCTGGGTGCAGTCTGGGAGTCCCTTACAGTCACAGCAGCTTCCTGCGGTGCTTCCCGATGGTGTGGCCAGCCATGGCTTGGTGCTGGATCCAGACACTGGGAGGATGGGAATATGTGAAATGCAGGGCTTGCTTTTGGCAAGCATGATTTATTTCTGAAGGGAAGGGTTCTGATAAGCACTTCTCTGCTGTCCTTTGTGTATCCGAGTGCTTCTGGCTCTATTACTTTAATTATTAACTGGGCTGGTTCATTCTTAGGAGCAGGAAGAGACCGTCTCTGTCTTGGGTCAGTTCCTGGTGTTTGTTTGGAAGTGGAAGTGAGTGGTTACTCACTGGAGTAAATTCCAGGACTGAGCTCTGAGCCAGAGCTCTGCTCTTTGCTTTCCTCGGCTGAGGAGCAGAAATGTGTCCCCGATGTGTGAAAACCAGCAAATGGAGTAAATATCTGTGAGTTTTGGTTCCTGATTTGCCTGGGACATGATGTACATCCATCACTTGTAGCTGTCTGTGGCTCCTACTGAGGATTCCAGCTGTATTCCCTGTGGTCAGCAAAAGGGGAGTGAGGATTCCAGCTGTATTCCCTGTGCTCAGTGAAAGGGGAGTGAGGATCCCAGCTGTATTCCCTGTGCTCAGTGAAAGGGGAGTGAGGATCCCAGCTGTATTCCCTGTGCTCAGTGAAAGGGGAGTGAGGATCCCAGCTGTATTCCCAGTGCTCAGTGAGAGGGGAGTGAGGATCCCAGCTGTATTCCCAGTGAAAGGGGAGTGAGGATCCCAGCTGTATTCCCTGTGCTCAG
>VWPU01000739.1:22657-35798 GCA_013398955.1 Callaeas wilsoni
AAGTGCAGCGCTCAGCTGTATTCCCAGTGAAAGGGGAGTGAGGATCCCAGCTGTATTCCCTGTGCTCAGCAAAAGGGGAGTGAGGATCCCAGCTGTATTCCCTGTGCTCAGTGAAAGGGGAGTGAGGATTCCAGCTGTATTCCCAGTGAAAGGGGAGTGAGGATCCCAGCTGTATTCCCAGTGAAAGGGGAGTGAGGATCCCAGCTGTATTTGGGGGGAGCAGCCTGTGAAACCACGTGGCAGGTTGGGGTCGCCTGTGGTGGCCTCCCCTGGCTGGCACCGTTTGGGTGCTGCCAGGCACTGACCTTTCTGCTTGTGGGGAAAGGGTTTTGCTGCTACAAACAACTCGATACACACGAGTGCTTTTTTTGGACTTTGTTGTTTTCAGTGGTTTTTGGAGAGCACTAAAGGTCATACACTTCATCCTCAGGCTGCCAAGTGTGCTTGAACAGAAGAGTGACCCTTTTCAGGAGCCTGGTCCTCTTGGTGGGCAGTTCTCTCATCTTGGTCTTCTGTTCAGAAGTTGCCAGTATTCAGAAGTTAGTAATTGACTTAATCACTGATCTTTATGAGCGAGATGAGGAGGAAGTGGTGATATGGGTTCCTCTTAGATATGTCATTAAGCTGCTGCTGCTGCAGCGGGTACTTCTGAACACAGAAAAAGTCATGGGAGCTTAGAGATCCAGTCCTTACTGCTTTGGGTAACCTGCTGGCCTGCCTTTGGCTAGCGTTTCTCACCTTCCATGCAGAGATCCCAGTCCATCCGCTCCACCCTGGGAAGGATATGTCCCTGTGGAGGCAGGTTCTCCATGGTGAATTCGTGGATCACCACAAGGTACTGGGCCATGCCTCAGCAAATCCAGTGCCCATTGCTCAGAGCTGCAGCAGTGAGTGTAATGTCAGACATGAATTGTGTCCCTCAGAAAGCTTAACAGTCCCACTAAGCCTGACAGATTTCACAAGTGGTGGGCAGGAGCTGTTATTCCTGATGGCTCTTCCGAAGCGTCTGCAGAAGGGATGTGAGCCACGGCCTCGTGTTGATGCTTTCTCAGCCTCCTTTGGTAGAGAGGATTTTTTCTCTCTCTCTGATCCTGTTACGGTGGAAAGAAATGTGTTAGGCAACGTGCCTTGCTCCCTGCCTGCCTTCTGGCAGTGCCATGCTCATGCTGGGAGGGATGGAGAAAGGAAATCTGAGGAGAGGAGGAGATGCAAGGCAGTCTGTTCTGGGTGTGTGTGACATAGTCCTCTTCCTTGCAGGTGTTGTCTCTTTACCACAGAGGAATTTTCTTGGAAACAGAAGTATATAATCAAATATTTCCCACCAAGGCTGAAACTACATTTGTGCAGTGTCTTTGCACTGCAGACTCCTCATCAGGCTGCCCTGGCAGGAGGGTGGGTCCCTTGCTCGGGGGAATTCAGCAGCTGTGTGGGTACCAGTGTTGATGGTTTTGCTGGTACTGATGGTGCCACTGTGAGTCACCATCAGAAGGACACTTATCCTTTCCATGTGACAGACTCCTGGGTGCTTAGCAGGCTGCCCATTCCCAGCTTTCCCTGAGCCTCCCTGATCTGCATCTGATGAGTTGTTTTGTAGGCCTTCAAGACTGACATTTAAGAGTCTTCACACAGGTGGTTGGTTTCTTGTGATCCTTTGGAATGGTGGGAGAATCCAAATACATCAAGGGAGGCATCAGAGTCAAGGGTAGCGCAGCTGGCTACAGCCACAGCAGGGGATTGAGCAAATTGTACCAGTCCCCATCCGGCGGGGTTGGAGGAAGTGGTACAGCAGAGAAGAAGGAACTATAAACTCAGCTCTTTACTCCTCTGCGTAATGTTTCTGTGGCAAAATAGTCCTGTTTGCAAAGCCTCACTGCGGAAAGGCTTGGCTTTGTGGTGCAGGACGGTGTCCTGTTGCTCCCAAGTGGATTTTACAGACGCCTGGGAAGTTCGAGGTGGTGCTGTTGCCCTCGAGGAGCAACACTGGTTTGTTGTCTCCATCCCAACCTTCTCCTTTGTAAGCACTGAGTTGTGTCCAGTGCCCCTGCACTGGTGTGGTTGGGAACTCAGCTGTCGAAGATCACAGAACCATGGGATCTTTTGTGTTGGAAGGGACCTTAAAGCCCATCTCATTCCTGCCATGGCAGAGACACCTTCCACTATTCCAGGTTGCTCCAAGCCCCTTCCAGCCTGGCCTCGGACACTGCCAGGGATCCAGGGGCAGCCATAGCTTCTCTGGGCATCCTATGCCAGGGCCTCCCTGCCCTCGAAGGGAAGAATTTCTTCCCAATATCCCATCTGAGCCTGCCCTCTGGCAGTTAAAGGATTCCCCCTTGTCCTGGCACTCCAGTTCCTGATGCAGAGTCCCTCTCCAGGTTCCCTGCAGCCCCTTCAGACGCTGGCAGGGGCTCTGAGGTCTCCACACAACGTTGCCTTCTCCAGGGTGAACATTCCCAGCTCTCCCAGCCTGGCTGCATAGGGGAGCTGCTCCAGTCCCTGTAGGAACTTCATGGCCTCCTCTGGGCTTGCTCCAACAGTTCCATGTCCTTCAAACTTGTTCTGAACTCTGCTTTTTTAATTCTTACATGGCTTTTGCATTTTCCAAGTTCACACACAATTTTTGATGCAATCGCCAAGCCAGTCTTAAAAGGGGATCCAAACTATGCTTCCAACCTGGGTTTTCCTGCATCTCTTCTGCTTTTCCTATTATTTTTTAATAAATAGACTGCTAAATATTTACCATGTAGTGTATGAATGTCAATATATTTTGGCATGTCTTTCATGCCGTAGCTGATAAATGTTCAATATAATTGTGCTAAATGGTTTGGGGCCATTAGAGTTTAAATTGGATGAAAAATACAAAAAAGATGCGATTAAAAAAAGAGTGAATGAAAGTGGATGTTAAAGCTCTTTCTGAGTTTTACTCAGTAGCTGATGATTAAACGCTCTATTTGAAAAAATCACTTAAACAAGGATCAGGTAGAGTTCTCTTTAAAGTTGCCATACACGATGGCAGGATTTGAATGCACACTTGAGCTTCGAAAACTGTAATACTTCTGTCTGCTTTTGAAGATTCTCAAGCTGGAGAGTTTATTAAAGGCATATAATACTGAAAAAATATTTGCTGTAATGTTAGAGGAACTCACCTACAGTTCTGTACACTTAAGCCTGGGTTGCTAAAGCAAATATACTCTGACAGTCTCAAGCTTGTGTTTAAGCCCACATTTGGGGGAAAAATGAGAAGGGTCAGGCTAAAGGGCTTGGAATTGAGTACCTGAGCGGTAAAAATGCAGATTCCTGCTGCTCAGTGACTGTCATCTCTCTGCTGTAGAGGTTTCTGTGTTGGCCTGCAGTATCTGTGAAACTCTTGCAGCCCTGGTGACTGCAGAGCTGCCCTTCCCAAAGCCGCTGCAGGTCACAGACCTGGCCCCAGGAAGCAGAGCTGGGGCTCTCTGGGGCTGTCCCGTGCTCAGAAGCGAGGCCCAGCAGCTTTCCTTCCTCAGTGCCATGCTGCCCAGGCCCTGGGCAGGGGCTGCAGCTGGCACTGCCGCGGGCACAGTGCCGGGGTTGGGCTGCACCAGGCTGGGTGGCAGCTGGCCCTGGGCAGGGGCTGCAGCTGGCACAGTGCCGGGGTTGGGCTGCACCAGGCTGGGTGGCAGCTGGCCCTGGGCAGGGGCTGCAGCTGGCACTGCCGCGGGCACAGTGCCAGGGTTGGGCTGCACCAGGCTGGGTGGCAGCTGGCCCTGGCTTGGGTTTGCCCTGTGCCACAGCTCTGCCACCTTTCTCTCACACAAGAAGCTGTGCTGTGACATCAGTCACTGATGTGGGATGGATTGAAAATGATCTTCCGAACCCAGGAACCTGAGATGTGGGGCAAGTGTTCCTGCTGTTATCAAATCCTGTTCCGTGGAGTCTTACACTGAGGTGCTTTTGTGTTCATCAGCTGAATCTTGAAGTTGTAGAGAGAGAAGTGGTGCCGACCTTCCAGGTCAGGAACATTTACCATCCATTATATAAATGATGTGAAATCTAAATTATGCAATTGCACATGCCTTTGAATAGCCAGATAAAATCAGCACTCGGGTGCAGAGTGTCTGCCTAACCCCAGGCAAGGCTGGGTGGATATTTAAAAAAATGATTTGAGTATTTTTTTTACATCTTGTATTACTGAAGGCTTTTTCCTTCAGCTGCAGTTAGGCTGCAGCCTTGGCAGAGATAAGATTTTCTCCAGGTTCTGGGTTGCTTGGATATCAGCAGTTCCAAACCCACACTGAAGTTGTGCATAAACAGAAGCTTGTGTTTCAGACAATTAGTGAGTGATTAGAATTTCCTGAGAGTTGTGAAGATTGATACACTTTCATGAGCTGCCAAGTCTGGAATACACTGCCGTACATCTCTGGAGGAAACAAGTGAACTTTGAACAGGACAGGATTCTTCTGGGAGTAGCTCACTGGTTCTAGGCTGCACTTTTATTGAATTTTCATTGTGGTGGCTACTTTTCCTGTATTTCTTTTGCGTGCAAATACCTTCTATTTTGCAAAAGATGAGTAATTGAGGGTTACTGCAGCTTTAGTATTTCAGACTCTTCGGTGGCTTTGAGCAACCTTTGTGTAACTTTTACTGTAAAAGTTTGTATAGAAGCCTGTTCAAAACCTGCTTGAAGTTTTGCAGTGTCTGAGGCCCTTGAGTGTCCCCTCTGACAGCTCTTCAAACCCCTCCTGCTGAGGGTTTTGCTTTGGGCTGGCACTTGGAGGTAACTCTCTTTGGTTTGATAGGGAAACAGCAGGAGAGATCTGAACCTAAATTCCCTCTGGGAAACCAGGAATAACCTTTAAAGTATTTTAACTTTGCACCAGGCAGCCAAGTTGCAAATGTGTAGTTAATCTTAACAGAGGCTAATTTATTTTTGATGAATTTGAACTGATCTAATTACTATCTTAGCCTGAAATTTGCTTCCCAGATGTTACTTATCCTACCTTTAATCTGGAATAGTGTTAACACTTGTTAATTGTGTGGGCAGGGTGGTGTCTTCTGCCTTGTTTGCCCATGAATGTGGTGCAGAGAAAAATGTCCAACTTTTGGAGCTTCTGGAGTTTGATTTTGCCTTGCCCTGGAGTGGGGTTGTCCACACAGCACCTGGGGTTTTGGTAAGGATGGTTCATGGGAACGGCAGAGCTCGCAGGAGGTGATGGGGCAGTTCTGGGCTGTGGAGCAGTTGTGTCTCACAGGGATGCATCGCTGCCTCTGGAGTGTCTTGGCTGCTCCTGGAGCCCTGAATTCAGCTGCTGCTCTGCTCAACCCTCGGTCAGATGTGCCAATCTGAGCAGTCAGCACTGAAATGCAACTTTAAATAGTTTGTTTTCCTTTTACAAGTCCTACAAATGATGAGATAAGTGGATCTGAAGAGGTCTCCTTGCATCTGCTCTAAAAGGAAGAAAAACAATGATAATCTCGAGCCAGTATTTTCCTTTCAAGTTTTCTTTTTTGGAGCTTTTTTAATACAGGGAATAAAAGCTACAGGAGCTCCTTACTAGGCATTGAGACAGTTTCTGAGGTAGTAAATACTACTTAATGTTTTCATTATAACAAAAAAACCCCCAACCCAAAAGCTTGACATACCAAATCCTCCTAACTGCCTAACAAAATCCAGTTATTTAGGGTAGCTTTTGATACAGCTGTAGGTGCAGATGTTCTGAACAAGTATGAAACATGGTGTAGTCAAAGCTTTAAAAACTTAAACTCTGCTTTTCCTCCAGAACTTCCAGTGAGTTCACTATGTAAGTAACGTGGTTTGAAGTTTCCCCTGAGTCTTAAAAGTAGTGCGGGAAAAACTGTTCTACTTTGGGATGGATTAAGATTAAAAGTGCAGATTCTACCTAAATAAGTTTGTGGAAAATAGATGAACCATTAGTGCAAAACTACTTCCAATAATTGTAGCTGAGAACTTGTGGTAACTTCTCTTAATTTGAAAAAGTCAATTGAAAAAGCAAACCAATACCTTGCTCCTGACATCTGCGTACCTTCCTACTGCCAGTTTGTCAGGGCCGTGCTTCTGGTTTAAACATTTTGCTGTTAAAACAAGTTATTCGCAGGCAGAAAGGATTTCTCTTCTGAGGTATTTGGCCTCTAGAGCAGTGAAAGTTAAATGTGAAAGAGAAATGTTCTAGGCAAGTGACTGCAACTTTTAGCAGTGAAATCAGTGATAAGCTTGATGCTTTGATACACAGTTGGAGGATTTAGGTTTTGCTGCTCCGGCAGGAGTGTGGATTGGGATTCCTGCACACATCAGTGTCTGCCAAGGAAGGCTGAGTGACTGGACAGTGAAAGGCATGAACTGGGGCACCTGGAAGGCAAACACCACTTGTAGGCCGAAGGTGGAGTTAAAGCTCCTGTTGGGTGAGGAAGGGGCTGCAGGGGTGGGAAAAGGAAGCCAATTTTCACCTGAGTGAGCCTCAGTGAGGCTTTGCAGGGAGCCTTGCTGGCTCCTCTTACTGCTGGCTGCTCTTGTACAAGCTAGGAGAGTGTTACGATGATGATGATGATGATTAGTATTATTATTTTATTGATGGAAAATTTCCCCCTGGCAGCTCAAGCTGGGCACGTGGGCACCCTAACATAGCCCCCAGCCCTGGCCTGGCTGCAGTGCCAACTGCTTTTGCCCTTTCTCCTGGTCCTGCATCAGTGGTGCTCTGTGTCTGAGGGGCAGGTGCACAGAGAGTGGGTTCTGTGTATTTGGGCCCTGGTTTTCCATGCAGCACAAGGGTTTGCACCATGTGCAAGTTTTGCAAGCCGTGCTTTGGTGCTGGAGTGGTGCAGGGATGAGTCATCAAATTGCTACAATTACACAATTCCGTGCTCATTGTCCTTGTAAATACAGCGTGTTTTCATAGGATGGATACAGGCAGGTTTGGGTGGCTGACTACTCCAGACACTCAGAACATTAAATGGGAGTTTAAGGTGTCTGAAACAGTTCCGCAAGGAAGGTGGTGGTAGATGTGATCCTGCAGTACCTGTTGAGATAAGGCTGCCCTTAAGAACTAGCCAGTTATTGTATATTTAAAAAACCCAGAAAACCAAACAAACCCCCCACTGGATGTCTCTTGGGATTGCAGTAATTACGTTGTTTTTCTGGTGACATCAGCTTGCTGGGTGGAAATGGAGGCATGCTGGAAAATAGCTCTGAACTTGGACAGAAGTGCAATTGTTTCGTTTCCTCTGACAACCTTAATTGAACTGACAGTCAGTCAGCGAATATTTTTGATGTAAATCTTTCTGAGAACGTGTAGTACGTTATTTCGAAAGTTCTAAAAACCACAGAGTGATTTTGCTGTTACAGTTCTCCATCAGCTGTAGTCCTTCACAGGTGGGGGTAAGGATTAAATTCCTGCCCTGCCAGGCAGGCTCAGGCTGCAGTTTGGGCACACAGCTGCTTGTTAAAAGGATGTGCCATCACCAAAGGCTCACTGGTGGAGTTGGAGTCCTTGCTTAGTGTTTCATGGAATTAGATCAGAAAAGTAATCCTGAGCTGCTGAGCATTTTCTGTAGAATTTCATTGTAAAAAGAAGTTATGTGATGTGACTCTGGGCAAAAACCACACTGACCTGGCTTCTGAGGGCCACCAGGGCGATCAGAGGGATGGATCACCTCTCCCATGAGGAAAGGCCGAGGAAATTGGGGTTGTTCAGCCTGGAGAAGGGGAGGCTCTGAGGAGATCTAATTGTGGCCTTCCAGGACCTGAAGGGGGGACCGGGAAGAAACATGGAGAGAGAGGATTTACAAGGGCCTGGAGTAAAAAGGACAAGGGGGAACGGCTTCAAACTGCCAGGCATGGGATATTGGGAAGGAATTGTTCCCTGGGAGGGTGGGCAGGCCCTGGCACAGGGTGCCCAGGGAAGCTGTGGCTGCCCCTGGATCCCTGGAAGTGTCCAAGGCCAGCTTGGACGGGGCTTGGAGCAGCCTGGGACAGTGGAAGGTGTCCCTGCCATGGCAGGGGGGTGAAACAAGATGAGCTGTAAGGCCCTTTCCAAACCAAATCACTCTGGGATTCTCTGGTGAGTTCCATGTGAGGTAAGCAGAGTGACCTGGTTAGTAACTGCTTGTAGTCTTTGGAACCTGCAAAAATAACTGTTCTGGATCATTTAGGTGAGGAATGGCTTGAGATTTTCCTTCTCTGAGCAGAGGCAGGAGCAAGCAATTTTAGCTGGGGCCAAAACCTCCTGCAAAACAAACCCTCGAGAGGTGTCAAACTGGATATGGAAGAGCATTAGGTATCTTTTTAAAACTTCTCATCTATAACTTGTGGTCAAATGTTTGTAGCACCTTGAAACAGAAACTGGGGAACTGTGGTGCTGAATTCAGCATCTCTTCCTCTGAACTTTTGGTGGTTAGTCAGAGGCCAAATAAAAATTGATGCCCTATTTTCAGTATGAGGGTTTTTTCCTAATTTTGCCTTCAGCTGTTGGCTCTTGGTAGACTCTTTAAGTATTTTAAATATATTTTTGTTTGAACTTCCAGCAATAGCTGCTCTAAAATAAAACCTGGCAACTGGGAGAGCAGCGAGCTAGGTAAGAATTGAAGCATGTTCAGCTTAATTTGTGCGGATCCCCAGTGCTTACATAAATAGTTTAGTTTAGGCTGAAACAAGCAGTTACTAATACAGACATCAAATACAGACATGGCCATGGTCAGCAGAGTGAACTTCTATGCTTGGTGGACAACCAGCTGTCCCTGGCGGCCAAGGAGGCCAATGGCTCCTGGGGTGCCTCAGGCAGAGCATTCCCAGCAGGTCAGGGAGGGATCCTGCCCCTCTGCCCAGCCCTGGGGCACCTCTGGAGGCTGTGCCCAGCTCTGGAGCCTCAGCCCAGCAGGGACAGGAGCTCCTGGATCCTGCCCCTCTGCCCAGCCCTGGGGCACCTCTGGAGCGCTGTGCCCAGCTCTGGAGCCTCAGCCCAGCAGGGACAGGAGCTCCTGGAGCGGGGCCGGCGGAGGCTGCGGAGCCGACGAAGGGCCTGGAGCATCTCCGTGCCCAGGAGAGGCTGAGGGAGCTGGGGCTGCTCAGCCTCGAGAGGAGCCCCAGCGAGAGGGGCCCTCAGGCCTGGGTGTCCCTGTGTGCAGGGAGGGGCAGAGCAGGGCCCGGCTCTGCTCCGGGGCCCAGAGCGGCACCAGAGGAACGGGCAGGGCTGAGCCCAGGAATTCCCCTGCACAGGAGGCAGAGCTTCTGCCCTGGCAGTGCCCAGCCCTGAGCAGATGGTGCAGAGAGGCTGTGGAGTGTCCCTGGCTGGGGATATTGCAGAGCTGCTGGGCACACTGCTGTGCCCTGGGCTCTGGGATGGCCCTGCTGGGGCAGGGAGGTGGCACCGGATGGGCTCTGTGGGCCCTGCCAGCCCAACCCAGTCTGGGGTTCTGGGAGTCATCCTGGGATTCATACAGAATCTGAGGCTGGAAGGGGTCTGTAAAGATTGTCCAGTCCAGCTCCCTGCTCCTCACAGGACTGCTGAAAGTTAAATCAAGTTTAACTTGATGAACCTCAAAGTTTTGCTTAAGTGCTTTATAGTGACTGTGGACAGTGAATTGTTTGTCTAGTATCAGTTATTTTCAGGAACTCTATTGGAAAATCATGTGACTGTGGGATCTATTTTCTGCTTTTCTCAAGGGAATTAGTATTTATTTTTGTGTAAAGCTATGATGGGATTATCTCACTATATTAAAAATACATAATTAGTGGAAAAATACTGCAAGGAACCATCTTCTGAAGGCAGTGGAGTGAGGTTAAACCTGTAGCTGAAGGCGGGTTGGTGCTAGTGCTGCCTCTGTGAACCCAGCATCTTTAGTGACCAGATTTGAATTACTGTCCATACCTTTTGATGCTTTCACATGAGCTTTGATGCCATTGCTCCATACACTGGCCATGGCTGTGCTTCCAAAGAAGTGTTCTGTGGTAATGAATTTGCGGTGGATGGGACAAGCGCCCTTTGTCAGTGACCACCTGTTCCTGACCTGGCATTTGGAAGCACTGCAGGATTTTTGCAGTTCTTCACAGATGGATTTTGAGAAGGGTGAGAAGGAAGGGATTTGGTCCTTGCTGTGAGAGAGGTTGATTCCCATCTTGCGTGGTCTAGGTTAGGGGTTCTCCAAGTTAATTTCATATTTGTGCTACAGAATATTTTTACTAAGAGCCTCTCCATAGTTAAAAGAGGACAATCCCCTCTTATCCCTGATCAAGTATCAAGATGTTGTTAATAAACATTGTTTAACAGGTTCCTGGGGTAGCAAATGCTGCCCATTTCTCCCCAAGGAGAGGCTGACATTCATTTGGAAATGCTTTGAAGCATTTGGCAGTTTCTGGCTCTATTAAAAGCAGGAAGCCGTGAGGGGCACGTGCTCATCGCTTTCAGCTGGTGCAGATGGCTGCCCAGCTTCCTCCCTTTCTGCTGGCTCCAGCTGTCCCAGAGGATGGTGGATTCCTCACTTTCCCTGGGAAATGTGTGCTGGGACCTCCAGCAGTTGCTGTGTGGCAGAGCTGGGTTCAGGAGGGGATTGAAGCTCCAGCTCAGTGTACTCAGCCTGCAGAGTTCGACTCCAAGGTATCCGAGTACGTATTAGTTATCTTGTATTGGTTCTTCAGCTCCTTCAAAGTCACGTGTGCTTTGTTAAAGGACATCCCAGCCTGTTTAGCTGAATTGTTCTAATTAGTTTTGCTTATTTTGTAATTTTGACTGAAATTTCCTGGTGTTTTTTCCCAGACAGTGGGAATCTTGTGAGAAGTTAGACTGTTGAAGACTTAGCTTGGTCTTTAACCAAGATGGGAATTACTAGTGTAGTCTCAAGGGTGGTGGGACACAGAGGTTCTTGTTTCGTATCCCTTTCCCTTTCATTAAAGCCCAAATATAAGACTCTCTTCTTTTTTCCAAGGCAACACAGCTCTTGTCTTGTTTGTCCATCCATCCTGTGTATCCTCTGAATCCCTTTTTTGTCAGGGAAAGCTTTATCATCAGGGAGACTCAGCAGTGTTGCGTGCCTTGCTCGGTGCTGCTGCTGCAACCCGTGTGCGCTGCCCCAGTTCCCAGGATTTCCTGCCATCACTTCCATAATTGCTGTCCCGATGCTGCAGCTCGGAGTGGGTTAAGAACAAAGCTGCACCGGGCTGTTCCCCTGCCCAGGCCATTAAGTGACTGAGGGCACTCCTGGAGCCCGGTGCAAACCCAGGCTGAGAGCAGCCTGCTGGAAATGCGGAGCAGCCTGTCAGCTTTGACGGGTTTCTGCTGGAAGAGGCGCAGCTTTTCCTGCACCTGCCGAGGGAGGGGAGCCTTGCAGTGCCGTTCACCTGCAGCACAGCACGGGGTGCTTTTGTGCCTCACATCCGTGGAACTGCTGTGCTTGAGACATCAGCTGCTACCTGGTACCCAAGGATCTTAATTCGACCTGTGATTTATGGAGTTTTAGAATACCTACCATTTCTTTGCCTTTGGGGATCATTCATAGTTGTTTCTATTTCAGAAGCTTTTCATAATCTCCAAAGGGAATTAGCTTGATGTAATTAGGCTTGTCAGAACTTCTTTTTCTCCAAGTTACTTGTGAACCTGTTTTTGCTGTGGTTATCTGCACCCCATAAAAATCCCAGAAACTTGAGGTATTGTGGAGCAGAAAGTCTAAAGAAAGCCTGAAGTTTCTGTGGGACTAAGCAAGGAATGTGGGATGCAAATCTCCAGGAAATGAGTTTTTAAACTTGCCCAGCTTGTGGAGCAATGTGTAAATTTTACTGCCATTTCTGGTTACTGTCAGTGGAAATAGAGACTGAGGCTTTGCTCAGTATAACTCGATTCAGTTGGGTTTTAACAACTGTAAGGCAGCAACAAAACTTCCCAGCTCAGACCCATTGTTATCTCTTGGCTGTCGCTGCCATTCCCAGTAGGGATGGAGAGCACTTACTCCAGGCTGACTAATTAAGGAATGACAGCTGGCTGGAAATAATCATTCTACTTTTGCAAGAGCTGTGAGCAACTTCACAAGAATCTCTGGAAAAAATGGGCATATAAACAAGATGAACTGACAATATTTAGAAGCTCTGCTTGCATGGGGAGAAGCTGCAACGCTCTTGTGGGGGCCGAAATCCCGCCTGGGGAATGTCTGCAAGGGCAGCTCGGCCTCGCTGGCATCACTGGGATGAGATGTCAGCGCTTCGTCAGGCCTTGGAGCTGTTCAGCAGCAGAGCTGCAGGGAATTGGGGTGAATTCCGTGGCCATGCCACTTCAAAGCCTCTTGGGAAACCGGCTTTATGTGTGGGTGGGTGGGGTGAACAAGAGATGCAGGCTGAGGGAAGAGGAGAGCTGGACTTGTAGATGCCTATCTGTGTTCTTGCACAAGGGCTGGAGCCCAGGAGCCAGGACTGGTGACACCAGCTGTTAGGAATTCTGAAATCCTTCCTCTGCCAAGTGCTGGGAATGGACAGGACAGATCAGAGCTGTCTAATTGCTTCTTCCAGACAACAGGGCAGGATCCACCCATCGTCTCCTGGTCTCCAATTAGTAGGCTTGAGTGCTGGAGAGAGAGATTGGAGTCTGAATTGGGATGTGTGTGAGGGGGGGAATGACCCCAAAATGAAGTGTTCTAAGAGAGAAGCACAGCAAGTTTATTAGGAAGAGAAGATATAATAGGGAAAACAGAATATGTGTTTGGGAGCAGAAATGGAAAGGATGAAGGATTTAAAAAGCTCTGAAATACAGTAAGAAAGTGTGGAATGAGTCAGGATGGGAAAAGAGAGAACACAAGAAGCTGTAGTGGTAGATACCATTAAATTAATGCAGCTGCCAACTTCCTGGTGAAATATCTGAATACAGTGTTCATTTCCAGCCTAAAAGTCAGTCTGTGTTGCCTGCTCCCACAGTCGTGGCTCAGATGTTGACAGGACACGGGAGTATCTCTGGGCAGCAGTGCTGCCTGTGCCAGGGCATCCGTTCCTGGACCAAGGTGTGTCTTAGCCAAGGCTGTGCTCTGCTGCTCTGAAGGAAGAGGGATAAGTGCAGAGAGGCAGGGAAAATGCAGGAGTCCTCCTCCTTCTCCCTTGGATCAGTGGATGTAGGGGTGAGTGATGCCCAGTTGGCAGCTGGTCACTGCTGGAGTTCCCCTGGGCTCAGCACTGGGACCA
>VWPU01000740.1:0-227155 GCA_013398955.1 Callaeas wilsoni
CCCGCCCGTCCATTGGCTCCCGCCGCTGTCAATCACACACACCCCCCGCGCCCCTCTCGCCCCGCCCACGCCCTGCCCCGCTGGTCCACGGCGATTGGACAAGGGAGCCATCAGTCAAATCCAGATGACCTATGGGCGCAGGGTAAGCGCTGTCCCGCCCCCAAGCCGGGCGCGTCGCTGGCGCCCCCCCGCGGCCGGCGGGCTGTGGTGCGGGGGGCGCGGGCGCTGCCGGGCCACTCCGCGCCGGTGCATCCCGGCGGTCACGGAAACGCTGAATCACAGAATCACTGAGTCAATGGGGCTAGAAAACACCTGTGAGATCATCGAGCCCAGCCTGTGACCCAACACCACCATGTCAACTTGACCACGGCACTGACCGCCACGTTCAGTCTTTCCTTAAACTACTCTCCAGCATCTCCCTGGGCAGCCCATCCCAATGTCTCATCAACCTTTCTGTGAAGAAATTCCCCCGAATGTCCAACCTGAACCTCCCCTGGCACATCTTGAGGCCATGTCCTCCTTGTCCTGCGGCTGGTTCCCTGGGAGAAGAGGCCAAACCCCACGTGGCTCCTTTGAGATGCTTGTAGAGAGTAATAAGGTCATTCCCGATGCTCCTTTTCTCCAGGCTGAGCACGCCCAGCTCCCTCAGCCGCTCCTCACAGGGCTACCTCGAGCTCTGGCACTGTCCCACAGTTACCCCGCAGTGCGGGAAGCTTATCCCAGTGCCTTTGGAGGCAGGGTACCAGCCATTCCAGCTGGCACTGAACCTGTCTGGACAAAACTGACAGGCACTCCAGTGGAGTTGTGCTTCCCGTAGTCAGGAACACCACAGGAGCTGTGGGGCAACTGTAGCCCGTAAGGACCGCCGTGGTTTGATCGCTGTGGTGCGGTGTGGTGTCCTGAGCACTCTCAGCTGTGGAAGTCTCCTGCCGTGCAGGCCCAGTTTCCAACAGGGAAGTGACAGCAGGAGCAGATCATGGCGCTCATTTAGTGCCCCAGCCTCTCTGCCAGCCTCGAGTTCCCCCGGGTGCGTGTTATGGTGCTGGTTTGTCCCAAGGGAAGCGGGAGAGCGCTGCTGCGGGCTCTGAGCACAGACAGTGGTGGTTCCTCCTGCCTCCACAGAAATCCTGCCTGTGGTTCCCTGTTAACTCAGCCTGTTTCGGCGTGCATTGCCTGTAAGCGCAGGCTCCTTCAGAAGCTCTCCCGCTGCACCAATTGCACAACAACCTTTGCCTTTTGCCTGAAAATACCTGCTTGGAATTTCCCTCAGCTTGCTGACTGGACTCCCAGCTGTTACACACCCCCTGAGACCAAGGTTTCATCCTTCCCTCTTCCTCCCTGCTTTTGAGAACCTCTTTGTTGTGCCGTGTTTTCCCAACCGTGCATTTTAAAGAAGTTGCACAAGCTGAGTCATATCTCAAGGCTGTTGCTCACTGCATGTCTGAGCCTTCAGAGTCCTGCGGGGTGTTCTGCTGCTGCCCAGTGCTCCATGGATGCTGGTCCTCTCCCAGATCCCTGTGCCACCAGTTTCTCTGCCACTCTCTGGCCACCTCATCAAATCTGCAGGTGACAGAGGCCACAGGAAAGGCCCACTCCTGTTGGGGAAGATGAAACAGGAAAGCCTTAAAAATATAATATGATTCCCTGGCAAAAGATGCTGAGAATAGGGAAACTATAAGTGAGATTGAAATGAAAGCAAGCTTTGAGATACCAAGCCTTAGTTACTGAACAACTGGAAAACAATGGGATGGCCGGCAGAAGGTAATCCCCTCTCTGATTGAACAATACCCTCTGCTTGCAGACAGGTCCAAGGGTCAGAGCAGACCCTACTGGCTTGGCAGCAGGGGTCCACAGAGGAGTTTCTAGAGTTTAAAATGTAATGCAGTATGGTAATGTAACTATTCTTATAGGCTGTATGTAAATGCTATAGGATTTGTATCTTGTACTAGATTGGTTAATGGAAATTAGAATATTCAACACAGAAGAAGATTTATTGTATTGTAAATGAGAACCTCGCTCTCTTTTTTCCCTCTTTTCCCTCTCCTTTTACTACTTCCACTACGTCCCCTATTTCTTCTTGCCCTTACTCTCTCTTGCTCTTACCTTTGCTTCTCTTGCTCTCTTACTTCTCTGGCCAGCTTCGAGCTGCAGCTGGCAGCTCCAAGCAAGGCCACTATACCCACGCCCTTCATAAATAAACTACACACTCTGAGACCCAACCACAGAGATCTCTCGTCTACAGCCGTCCCGACCGTCCTAAAACCAACCAAGAATATCCCACACACTCCTGTGTGCCACGCTGAGGAGGACCGTGACAAAGCAAGCCTGCAAAAGCCCAGGCAGATTGTTCTTTTTTCCAGCTGTGATGCCAGACACCACCTTACAGTTCTTGTGGGATTTAAAATGTAACAGCTTATGCATCTATTATTTATACCCTGAGGGGAAGCTCTGGAGCACGTTCCTCATCTAACTGTTGTACGTGTTTTCTAGAAACCCAGACTACCAGAAATCCAGGGCAGCATTTGGGAATAAATATCAACAACACAGGCAACTCTTTGTATTACAGGGAAATACCACCTTGTTTGGCTGGCACCTCATTTGACTTCCCTTGTGGGTGGGTCTTTAGCCAACTCATCAATACCCCTGCTTTCCAAATGGAGCAGAAACCGATGGGCAGTGATAAGGCTTTCATTCCAAGCCCTTTTGCCTCAATACTTCATTTTCCATGGAAACTCTGCCCAACTTTACAGCTCTCCTGGGTGGCTGGAAGTGCTCTTAGCAGCATGGAAACACCTCAGTACCCAGAGTTCACCGTTTACCTCCAGGTCCTTCAGTAGAGCACAGTTTAAAATTGTTCAATCCTCTGAACAGGCCAAGCTTCACCCTTCTGGGTATTTTTGCAAGATAGTAAACCTAAATTTTTTTTTTTTAACTGCATGTTTCTTATTCTCAAATTGACTGTCCTTCACAGAGCTCACATATTCCCTTTTTGTGTACTAATAAACCTGATTTGGCCACATGTGTCCCTCACCTACACACTCCCTTCCCTGACAGAGCTGAGATCACACTGCCACAGGAACAGCCCTGACTGCCCTGTTTGCTGTGTAGTAATACAGATGTTCAGTACAGAGAACATCTGGTGGAGTATCTGGTCTACTAACAGCAGAACATTCTTAATCCAGAGAGATATGATAAAATTATTCTCTCCTGCTACTACCAGAGAGGAATTAGGGTGCTGGGACAACTTAATTTGTCCTGAGGAACATAGATTGCATCTTCTTCCTTCTAGCTGTGGAACTCTACTCTGTCTAGTGATAATACTGCTATTTACCAAATTTCTTAGGAATCCAGCTCACTTAGCTGGCAACAAACTGGTTTTTTTTCAGTCTGCATATGAAGAGCTGAGAGATGTTACTTCTCTTCCTGCTGAATCCATTTCCCCTGAGGTCAGACAAGCAGGACTGCTCAGGCCACAGCAGCCTCCGGGCAGGCTGCTGTCAAGTTGCTCAATTCATTTCTGAGCTTTCTCACACACAGTAACATCAGCATTCAGTCTCACAACAGAAGGAAAAACACTTTTCTGTGCTTATCATAAAAGGGATATCTAAACTTGTGTGTATCACTGGGGAAGAGGTTAAATACATTTTTTCATGGCTGTTGTTTATGTTAGAAATTCAGACTTTTGTTTTCCTGCTCTTTTGGAGAGGTCTCTAGTAGCTTGCCACAGAGAGCAAGCAAGACTTTGATGTTTAAAAAAAGGGCTAATAACTTCTAGGAGGAAAAGCAAATATATTCAGACTGATTTTACATTTTTAAAGGTCTTGATTGTTTTTTTAGCCTGCATCTCTGTACATCCTAGAGGAATTGTACAGTGGACACTGTTTAGTGTGCGAAGATACGCGCTCCTGAAGAAAATATCCCACCCAACACACTCATTTTGAATTAGCAATAGAAGAACATGAGAGAAAAAGAAAAAAACCAGGCTCTGTTTGTACAAGAAAGCATTGCATGTCTCTTACAACATTATTTTTTCTTTTGCAAGCTGGGAGAAACTGTGACTAGCAGATAATGCCACATTCATGTTTACTTTGGTTAAACAGAAATACAGGGTTTTTTTTCAAAACTCAAGAGCTGGCAGAGCACAGTAATTGCATACAGACTTTGAAGAGTTTGGGAAGTATTTTTCACAGAGTCACAGTGTTGTTGGGGCTGGAAGGGACCTCGGGAGATCACCCAGCCCAACCCCTCTGCCAAGGCAGGGTCACCTCGGGCAGGTGACACAGGAGAGTGTCCAGGTGGGGTTTGAATGTCTCCAGGGAGGGAGAATCCATGACCTCCCTGGGCAGCTGTTCCAGTGCTCTGGCCCCTCAGTGTAAAGAAGTGCTTCCTCGTGTTGAGTGGAACTTTCTGTGAATTATTTTGTGGCCATTGCGCCTCGTCCTGTCACTGGGCACCACTGAAAAGAGCCTGGCACCATCCCCTTGCCACTCACCTTTGAGGTATTTATACATATTGATGAGATCCCCTCTCAGTCTTCTCTTCCATAATTTGTTTTTTCATAGTTTTATTAAGAAGAATGTTTTGGGTCACCGACTATGCAAAGATAAGTGTTCTGAGCAAAACTTAGGATGGAAAAGTACGGGAATGATGAGCTATTCCAGTGCCGAATGGATGCTAAGGAACAATTTCAGTCATGAGTCTTCCTGATAACCTTGACACATAAGAAAGCACATAAAATGGAAGCAATTTGTCTTCTCGTCTTCTCCCTCCCACCTTTTCCCCAGCTTCTTGGAATATATTGGAATACAGGCAAAATTAGTTTAGTGACTGTTACTGTACAGATGCAAAAGCCAAGGCAGCGCTGACCTCTACCCTGACCAGCATCAGCGTTCTAAGACTCTATTTAAGCAGGTCTGCATAAAAACGTCGTCTGTAAGTTAGGAAAGTAACGTTGCCACTACTCGGCTGTGGTACCGTTTGAAATTACGGAAATGAACCGAACGAACCATCGCGCTGGGGTTTGTGGCCTGGCTGCCGCGGTCCACGGCTCGCCGCGCACGAGCAGCTTCCGCGCCCACGGGGACACAGGGCTGCCGCGGTGGCCCGCAGGAAGCCGGGGAGCACCGGCAGCCACAGGGACGGCGCCCGTGCCCCCTCAGGAGCAGGGAACACGGCGGGAATTGGGCCGGGCCAGAGCTGTCCCAGGCGGGGGCTGCGCGGCGCCAGCGGAGCGTTCCTGTACAGGGGAGAGAAAACGACTCTCGCGGCGGCTCGTTGGTCTAGGGGTATGATTCTCGCTTAGGGTGCGAGAGGTCCCGGGTTCAAATCCCGGACGAGCCCAGGCTTTTTTATTTTCTTCCTTCTCCGCAGCAGCGGCGGCTCCCGCGCACAAGGAAGGGACACGGGCGGCACTGACAACGAGACCCACTCGCTTCTTTTTAGTGCGAGGAAAAGCGTTAATAACTCGCCAAGGCGCGGCCGCTCCTCTTCGTCTCGCACCGGGCATCGCTGCTCTCATTTTCCCCAGACAAACCCCCGCCTTCCCTCTCACCAACGCCGCTGCGCGTCCGCTCCTCGCCCTTCCGCGAAGCTGCACCTCGGGACACCGCGGCCGTGCCCCCCGCTCCCGCTCCCGCGCCGTCCCCGCGGCCCCGCTCCCGCTGCGGGCCGGGCTGAGGCGCAAAAGCGCAGGAGGGCCCCGCGGCGGCAAAACACGGAGCGCCAACGCGCCCCGATCCCAGCGGGCTCGTCCGGGATTTGAACCCGGGACCTCTCGCACCCGAAGCGAGAATCATACCCCTAGACCAACGAGCCGCTCTGTGGAAGCTTTCCCAGCTCAGCTCTTCACGGCCGTCCCGCCTCGTCCCGCCCCGCTCGCCGCGTTAGTGCTCGTGTAGGTCTGTCCTTCCCGGCCGCCACCGCACTGCCGGCGGCTTCGCCCGGCGCTCCGGAACACATCGCTGCTCTCCCCAACCGCGGGGGCTGCGGCCATTTCTCCCTGCGCGCCCTCTCCGTCTCCTTTCCCGGGGTAATCCCTGGCATCGCCCTTTCCCCGACCCTACGGGTCCGCTCGTTAGCGACGGCTCCGCGTCTCCGCGGGGGGAGCGGCGGCCCCCGCTGCTTTCCCCCGCTCAGGTCCCGCTCCCGCGCTCATCCGAGGGGCGCAGGAAAAACCCACCCTTCCCATTCCCATTCCCACTCCCACTCCCATTCCCATTCCCGTTCCCTCTCCCCCTGGGCGCGCGCGGTGGCGCTGGAAGCCGCGCGAGCTCGTTCCCAGGGGCTGGGGAGCAGGGACAGCACCACCCCCGGCCCCCCAGCGGCTTCGGCTCGTCCCGCGCCGCGCCGCGCCCCCTGGCGGTGCGGGGGGGTAGCAGCGGGTCCCTGCGGGGCTGACCCACGGCAGGACAAGCGCCCACGGGAGCCACGGGCATCGCCCTGGGGTGGTGAGCCCACAGCACCCTCCTGGCTTGGATCCCGCTTGTCCCTGATGTGCTCTGACCTGCTAATGCTTCCTGTGAGCCTCGTGTTTCCACGCCTCTTTATTCCAGACTTTCAAAAAGTCCTATTCCGCCCTATTCCTCAGTAGTTGCCCTCTCATATTAAATTAAAATGTTGAAGTTCTAATGCCAGTGGAAACCTCAACCCTATTCTGTCTGCTGCTACCAGCTCTGTCTGTTCTTCCTCGGGCTTCTTCATCTCTCCAGGAGGAAACAAAACACAAAGATTTTTGTTTTGCTTTGTTTTTATTCCACCATTTATTTATTCTGTTTCTCTCTCGGATTTCCATTCCCGTGCGCGGGACACACATACACATTCTCTAAACAGGCACACATATATCTGTATGTACAATAAGGCACAACCACTCACATCCAGATGGGACACTGCTGAGAGAAGAAACAGGGGACAGCCAATGATTGCAGCCTGCCCTGGAGAACAAGTTACAGCAAGCAGATTAAAATGGATTCAAAGGCAACAATGCTCCACAGCATGGCTCAAAAGGGTGTGGAGGTCGTGTCTGCCAACAAGCCCATGATAATGCAGGAGGGAAAGCGCTGCTGGCTCTCGGCAAGTGTGACCTCAGTGCTTTCACCCGGGAAAAACAAAGTCAGGGCAACAGAGCCTCTTCTTTCCTCGAGATTTTAGAGCTGGTGAACAGAAGGGGTATCCCACAGGTTTGGAACGCAGCTGTGTCACAGAGCCTGCCAGAGGACAGATCTGAGCTGTGTGGTGTGAAATGCTTGTGCCTCTACAGAGAGGCAGGGACAAGCAAAGCCTTCTGACCCTGCTCGCCTCCTGTTTGCTACGAGGAGCTTTGGGATGGACGAGGACAAGCGGGATGTTCTGCCCTGGGTCCTGCAGCCATGTCTGTGCTGCTGGGTACCAGGTGGCTGGCAGCAGGTTTAAGCACTGGCCCCTGACCATTCACAACACCTAACAGCTGGCTGATGCCTCAGCTTTGGACAAGTCTGGCTCGCTGGAAACAGTGAACTTGTCTGCAGCTCCACATCACGCTATGGAAATGAGCTCCAGAGTCTTGAGCCAGAGCAGTTTTTCGTTCAGTGTGGCCAACACAGCTTCAGGCTCTGCTATCAAGAAACTGGTCAAGTGAGGGTCTGACATCCACCTTCCCCCAAATATTCTCCAGATTAAAATTGTAGTGACTGCTAGCCCATGACTTTTAGTAGCCCAAGAGTGAATGCAAATCTAATACAGTGCATAAGTACTTAGGAGGGACTGGCTGCCTGAGCTTTGCCAATTCAGCCAGGCAACACCACTGGAAACTCAGCCAGCTAAGACTTCCTCTTTGACCTGCACAAAATTAACTGGCTGTTTCCAGGAAGCTGGGATGCTTTCTGACATGAGTGGCTCTTGGTGGCCACACAGCAGAAGTTTCAAAACAGATTGGATAGGGTCTGGAAGTGAGAAAGACTGATGGACAAGTAGCCTTTCTAAATCTGGACTGGAGCCCAGAGCCAGATAAGAGAACCTGCCCTGCTGACCTACTCTGCACATCTTTTCTTGCATACAATCTGCCAGTTGTCACTTTCCACCACACTAAAAGCATCCCAAAGCTGAAGCACACAGGACCTACCAGCCTACCACAGGCGGCTGTTTCACAGATCAAAGGGATTTTATTTTTATAGTTTATATTTATGTATTTTTATGATCAATGTTCTAGGAGTTTTCCCCGCATTCAGGGTTCACACTGTCTGCCATAAAGCACATATGGAGAAAACATACTGTTTCCTATTGTTAAAACATTATATACTGAAGTTTTAAAACCCAAAGTACTTTAAAAGAATCTACCAAAAAGGCACCATACGTGTATGTATGTACGTAACTGATGAACTTCATCTAAGACCAATGCAGGGGAGAAGAAGAAGACATTTTGGAGCAGGATGAAGAGGCAGAAGGACGGTGAGTGCTGGTGGCTGTTGGCTCCAGGACAGCGGGTATCAGGTCTCTCAGTCCCCAATCATCACCAAGGAATGCCAGCCAACACCTGAGTTTTGAACTCTGAAGAGATTGCAAAGTTTCCTGTTCCAGCTGTTCCAAAATATGATGGTGCAGAGAACCAGAGAGTCATCACTCAGCTCTGTGATGAGTCTGGACCTCAGGGGATTTCTGCATTCTGCTCCTCTCCTGCCACTGAAGGTTTTCCAGTAGCTTCCACCTTGATTGGGTTAGATGGCTCCTATCCACATGTTAAGTCTCCTCTGCCCTGATTGGGTAGGTCCTTTTGAGAGGGGAAAACAAGTAAGGAAATAATGAAAAATAATCATGAGTCTAAGCAAAGACAGTGCTGGGAAGTCCTGGGGGTACTTTGGTGGTTTCTGTGCTAGAAGGTGAGGCAAAGGTGAGCTGCAGCCTGAGCACCAGAATCCTTCCTTCAGCTGCTCCTTGCCAAACCAAGGAAGCATTTGAAGAGGAGGTGGTTGAGGTGGGATGAGACATATCCTCAGGCCATCTGTGGCTACGTTATCAGTGGTTACAGAACACACAAGAAGGTGCATGCAACAAGGCCTGCTTTAGCCAGCTGAAATCCTCTTTTATTTCAAGTGGCAAAGGCCCATGTTTGCATGCTTCCAGAGCTGATCATGAAACTGGTGTGCACTGGGGTTGCTGGCAAAGCTGACAAGCTAAACACATAGGGAATATATATGTACACATGTAAACATACAACGTGTGCACACATATAAATATGGATATGTAAGGAGTCATATTGATACAGTGTATACATGGTTACTGCTGGGGAAATGTGCTTTTTACTGCAAAGTACTTTCAGGTTGCTTTCAAAACAGCAATGCAGGAGGGTGCCTGGTGAGCAGAGCCTCTCCATTATACTGAACCCAGAATCAACTTTGCTTCTTTTCCATTCTCTCTGTAACACCACCCAGGAGGGCCGGTTGTTTTGGGTACCCTGCCTCACAGCCTCTGCAGGCCTGAGATCTGAGGCTTTCGACATGTGGGGAGCAGCAAAATTGTGTTCTGTCACAGTTGCCATTTTTGCTAACAGCAAAACCCGCAGGTGTCTTAGGAGCCATCATCACGCTGGCCCATCTTACCTGTGTGTCACAGCTACGCTGTGCCCTGGTCCTGCGTGGCTGACACTGAAGGCTCACTGGTAGTCTCTAATCCCACTGCATCCTGCAGTGGTTCAGGTGCCAGTGCTGTTCCTTCAGTGTCTGATGTTCTCTCTGTGTCTGTGCTCTCACTGCTCTCCTTTGTTTCAGCTTTAGCTTCAGCTTCCTCCTTCTCCTTGTCCCCCTTTCCTTGTTCACAGGCAGTGCTTTGCTGCTTTTCTCTCTGGAGACCCTCACACACCTCATTGTTTCCAGAGGGAGGCTGAAGGGAGTTCTCTTCTCCTGGGGCATCATGACACACTTCCTCCTCCTTTGTATTCCCTGTGTTATTCTTGCAAGGAGTAATTTCCTCTGCCTGTTTTTCCCCTTTTCCCCCATCTTCTGATCTACTGGATCCTCTCCTTGACGGAGGCTTCTCATCAGACTCTGACTTTTTCTTCTGCTCTTTGCTCCCTCTTTCTTCATCCTCTGATCTGCTGGATCCTGTCCTTGATGCTGGCTTCTCATCAGACCCTGCCTGTTTCTTTTGCTCTTTGCTCCCTGTTTCCACCTCCTCTGTCTTGCCATTGGGCCCAAAGACCTCATCTTCCCTGGCACCATTTTCTGGAGAGGACAAGTTGACCCCTAAATCTTCCCCGTCTCCACACTCGGACAGAGATCTTCGGAACCTCCGGGAGGGAGGCCTGCGCTTTATCGATCCTCGCGTCCGCACCTGGGAGGCAGGAAAAGCAGACATTGAAGCAGTCAAGAGAGTGGTAATGGAAAGCAGGAAAGCACAACAGAGGAAAATAGCATTGGATGCCTCAGCCTTTTCTACTCTTGGCTGTTTGGTGGTTGAGGAAGGAGTCTGTACTCCAGCTGATGATGGTGAATGCAGGTTTTAGCTCCTCACTTAAGTGCCGAGCGCTGTGGTGACACCTGACAAACTGCCGTGCTCTGTGTGGCTCCCTAAACTGAGCCTCAGCCACCTCAGGCATTTGCTGGCATGTGGCACCACCTGCTCACAGCACTCCCTGCACCAGCCACCCTGTTACGGCCGAGCGGAGGTGGCTGGGTCCTGCCCCTTCACCCCTTCCTTCACCCGCTGGGCCAGGAAGGCTGCTGGAGCTGCAGGCAGGCAGACAGGAGACTCCACAGAGCTGCGCTGAAAGCCTGTTTGGAACCTGGTGCATGGAACTCCTCTCTTGGCCTCAAATGCACACTCTTACAGCAGGACCGAGTGTGGATGCTGAAATGCTGTTAGCAGGGAAAGTTTCTCTTCTTGCGTTCATTCTGTGAGAACTTTTCCTTTGCTGTGTAAGCTATGTAAACAATAGATAGGGTTTTTGTAAATAGCATTCATATCTGGTATCTTCTGACCTTATGTACATTATATTAGGAAAAAACATTTCTAAGTGGGTGTCTGAGACTTTAACCAATCACCCTAAAAGAAGTGTGAACACTGTTCAATTACTTTCTAGAACTAAAATATATAAATGGTATTGTAAATTTAATAAATAATTCATTCCTCACTCTAGACTCCTACTTTGCTGCATCTCTAAACCCCTGCTTAGAAGGCCACAACCGAGGGCTCAGCCTCCTCTTCCTCTTCATCCCCAAGCAATAAGCAAGCTGGAATGGAGAAATCCTAGCACACATACCCCTACCTTGTTGTAGAACTGCAGCTGAGTGCTTTCTGGGGGCTGATCAAAGCTGACTGGCGTCTCGCTGGGCTGGGACTGAGTCCCTGGGCTGGTGGGCGTTGAGGGAGGCGTGCTGAACGGAGAAACCAGGACTTTCATCCCAGGGCTTTTGGGAGACACTCCTGGCAGCAGAGCAGCTGGAGCAAAAGCCAGATTGGCCTGCAATGAAAACCACCCCCCATCAGGGGCATGCATGACAGCAGCGTGTGCTACACATGATAACCACACAGGGGAACCCCTGCCCTGCCACATCTCTCAGCTGTCACGAGCCACAGACCTTCTGGCTGTGGGTTTCTCCTGGTGACACTGTCAACAAACAAGTCTGGGCAGAGAAGTTATGACTGGACATTTGTCTTTCCCTGGCAGCTGGAACTCAGGACATGTTCTTTTGTCATTCTGAGGCCTTTTGGGATTTTCCAGTGACCCAGCCAAGCCACCACAGTCTGCAGTGGCTGAGCTGGCAGAAAATCTGAACAAGCAGCCAGCAATCACTTCAAGATTTAAACCGTCCCCACGTGTTCCCAAGCGGAGCTCACATTTTCCAGCCTGATCTGCAGGTCTTCTGAATGACCTGTGCAGTTGTGAGAAGACCATGGAAAGCAGCAAGCTTGTGATTAACTGTGGCAAAACACTTCCTGCTGGCCTCTCACTGAGAAGCTCCCCTAGGCAAACGTCCTTGGGTGCCTCAGGAGGGACAGTGCTATGAATAGGCTCAGGTTGTTCAGGGTGGCCAGGGGGCTCTGGAGTGACACATGCTGCCGGGACAGGCGGCTGGCAGGGGCAGGGCACTCTGTCTTCAGGCCATCGAGTGCTGAGCTGCCCTCAGCAGCACAGATCAGGCACTACAGAAACAGAAAAAGGGCAGGAAGTGCTGGGTGCGTTCGTGTGCAGCTGCGGGAATCCAGCTGAGGGAAGCGCAGCGCAGAGCTTCCAGGCACACACGCGGGACAGCCAGAGCCCGGAGCACACGCCCCACTGCCAGGACTGTCACTGCCTGTGCTGGAGGCCAGCTCCCCGATGGAGGGCAGGGGACTCAGTGTGAGTGACACCGCCACAAGGAAAGAGCTGGAGGAAGTCTTAGCCAGGGTTTCCCTCACTTTCTCTCAAAGGCTGCACTTAAACTGAGGCTCCCGCCCCTGCTCCCTGCTTGAGCAGTGGCGCTGCCATGCCCATGTCCGGCCACGTACTCCACAGATCCAAATGATCCTGACCCACGCATTGACATGCTTATGGACAAACAGGGCATCGCTGGACTGCTTCTGATACCTGTTACCATTACCAGACCTGCTCTGCCTTTCTCTTTGTGTGTGGTGGGACTGGGTCCTCACCAGTGAGGCCACTGCCCTGTTTAGCTGGCTGTCACCCCTGGCTCCTGCATCCCCTTCTCCTGTGGCTGCTCTGCAAGGGAAGTAGCTGTGACCAATGCCAATCAGTTTTAATTTGCTGGGGAAGCCATGTGGGTTCTGCCAGGACCTACCTGCAGCTTTTCGATCATGGGTGAGCTTTTCACCTTGACCTTGGGAATGGGGCAAGCATTTGGCGACCGCTTCTGCAAAACAAAACGAAACAGGAAAACGTCGCAGTAAGGCAGGCGAAAAAGAGGAAATATAATAAAGGCAGAAAACTTGGAAGAGATAAGCAGAAGTGGTGGTAGGGAAGCAAAGGAAGCTTCATATAGTGTTTCCACACAAAAGTTTCTTTTTCTTCATTCCTGACCCTGCTCGGCTTTTGTTATTGAGCCATCCTAGGGCTAGATACATGTACCCCTCCTCTGGGGGAAAAGGGGTGCTGCCTAAAGTGTCTGAATTAGGTGATGTGTGATGGCTCTGCTCCTACGTTGCCTTTACTAAGGTATCTAGCCTGTGGCACAGTTTCCTCTGGCATTATTTCACGACCAGGCAGGTTAAAATTCTACCTCTTAAAGCCTGAATGTTGGCAAACATTGTGAATTTTCTGTAACTGGAAAGACTTTCTGCCACCACCTGAGTAACAAAGGATATCCAATTAGTATAAGCAGGAAGGGCCTAAATGGCAGGAAAGGTAGAGCTATGAAAAGGCTGGAAGCAGTTTGAGAAAGAGTGAGCATTGCTTTGAGAAAGGGCATACTGCTTTTTTCAGAAAAGGAAGGAATCTAACATTTTAAAACTTAATGCTCCTTTGGCATGGAGGCAGCAAGAGCCTGTAGCTCACAAGTAAGAAGGGTAAAGAACTACCTGCTTGTTAAGGGCAGGTGACAATGTGAAATTTGGTGGGTATACCTCATAGCCTGAAATACAGAAGGACAGAAGTGACCAAAGAGGGCCTGAGTGTAAAATTTCTTAAGCAGCAGCCAGCTTACTGGGACCTGCTCATTCAAGGGTCCTAAATAAATACTCTGTGGGTATTGCCAACAAACCCTCTCTTCACTCTAGATTAATTTTTTTCCCTTTTTTTGAAGATGGAAAGATCTCATGAGCAGAACTATTACCCCACTACGCTCAACAAACAGCACAGGTGCTCCCTGCTCAAATCTAATAAATACCACTGGCTCCTGAACAGTGGTAACTGGATGGATCCATCAGTGTGCCAAGGGTAAAAACAAAAGCAGTAGAAATGGGCTGTGCATCCATGCTGCAGGAGCAGGGAACAGCATGGAGCTGCCTCTGGGTCAGTACACGTGTGACAGCAGGGGCAGGTTTGATGCTGCATGATTGACGGCTTTGGCTGCACAGCCTGACCTCTCTGCAACCTCCAAACTGGTGTCTCAGGAGACAACAGGTTGCAGAGTGGAAAAACCTTGTCTCCCTATTAAATTGATACTCACTTGCTCATCATTGTCACTTGTCTCAGTTTTGTGGGAATACAAGGGAAGGGAGCAGGGTGGTTTCCTCCGAGTTGGCTTATGTGGTGGTACCTAAGAGAAGAAAACAACCAACTCAGCAGCAGAGAAATCAGGTTTCTTAAAAAGGAAGTGAAATTCAAGCACCAAAGGGCATGCTGTGTGAGTGACCTGCTCGGGAGGCAGGGCTCAGCCTGCCCAAATGAATCATCCAAAGGCAGCACAAGGTGGTATTAGCACATGAGTGCACTTGTGGCATCTAGAGCCCAGCCCTAGTGTTGGAATAATAGTCTGTATCCTTTTCTTTGTGCAACAGACACTCTTCTAAGCTGTGGAGGGTGGAGAAACCTTCCCAGAAACTTCGTCTGCAAAGCAACCTGCTGGAAACTCCTTCACACTGGAGAGGTTGTTACTGTTCTCTTTCTTGTCACTACCAGGGTCTCCTTTCAGTGAGTCTCAGCTGCCTACCTGGTTCATGATTTCCTATTTTATGTCTGATATATTTTTGGAGCAAAAAGGGGAATTCTGACTTTTTCAGAGTTTCAGACTCATTCGTTTCTCTTGAACGAAGGAAAGCAGCTCACAGGAACAAGGCCTCAGCTGCAACCTTAAATCTGACTAAGCAGCGGATTCTCCAGAGGAAAAGGAGCAAGGCAATTTAATGGCAGGGACACTGATTCCTTCTGAATGTCCTTGGGTTCTCAAAAGTACAAGAGAGCTCCCTAGGAAGGAAGAGATGCATAACACATAACTATTGGTCTGGTCTTGAAGCCAAGCCGTCTCTATTTTTATGCCAGGTTTGTACTCTCCAGCCAAGCTATTAACACACTTCTCATGTGTTAAAAAAATAATCCAAAATAACTGGCTAATATTGTGGATCTTGGATAATATCCACAATAAAGTATTTGGATAATTTTGTTACCTTCTCACAGGCTGGCATGTGAAAAGCTGGATTATGGTGTCCTTGCCCTCTGTACAGTTGGCTGTCTTGGAGGACCTGTGGACTTGATGACACTTAAATTCTGGAGGTGCTGCACCCAGCCGTGGCACTGCTGCGTCTCTAAGGAGCCCAGGGCAGCCCTGCCCTTATCCTTGTGTCATGCTAGGAAGCAATAACGTGTCTTACGGAAGCCCCACTGTTCTGCAACCATGAAATGCTGCGCTGTGCCAGAGTGGATGTGTCAGAGGTTCCCTGGTCGACAGGATCCTCTCTGCTGGCGTGGGCCAAGCAAGGGTTAAAGACCATCCACTGAAGCTGGCCATTAATCTGAAGCTAGCTTGAGAAAGCCAGTGGGGAAGTGACAGATGGCTTGGAGAGAAAAGACAGGAAACTTTGTCCTCCTCTGTCTCTGGAGAAAATGAGTTTCCCCGCACTGTGAGGCCCCTCCATGCTGCCCTGGCTTGGGAGCAGCAGAGGTCTGCAGATAACACAAGAGAGGTCTGGGAACTTTCTGCCTTCTGAAGGGTGAGGGACTTAGTGCAATTAAATCCCATACCTTCAAAAGAGGAAACTACTGTAATGGGATGGAAGGAGTGGTGTGCTGGCGACTAGAGGGAAAAAAAATAGTGCTTGGGAAAAGATTGGCTATTCCCATCGTGGGAGTGCTAACCTCTGATAGATGATGGCATGCTAGCCCTTCAGGGCAGAGGTCACCACTGCATCCAGCCAAAGACAGGAGGGGTGACAGGGAGGATACCCTTAGGCCAGCCTGGGATCAGGAGCTGAGCGGTAGAAGAGAGCAGTTCAGTTTCAAAAGGTGCCTGAAAAAGGCCACCAGCAAACATTTATGCTTCTAAAAGAAAAAGGCATACTGACACAAGAGGCTCTCTGAAAATGTCAACCTCCTTTCATAAATCACCCTGACTTTCCTTTCTTCCTAAGAGTGTTTTGCTTAGCTGGTGAAAGACAGCGTGTGAGGCAATGCTTGGCGTAGTGGGCTTTCATTAAAATAAAGTTTCAGCGTGATAGAGATAGGCACAGAGTCTGAAATATCATTGGGAAGAGGCAATGAAGGTGAATATAGAGGCAGCTTTCTCTCAGACCCATACAGAAGTAATTACCTGGAGGAAACCTCTTGTGAACGAGGTGCTGATGACCTGCCACTGGCTGCTACACTGCACAGTCTGTTGTTTGCTTTCCTTTTCCATCAATAGTGGCTATTTCATTATTCATTGCTTCTGCCTGCCCACAAAAGCCAGCCCAAACAGGACATGCATGCACTGCTATCTGCTGCTGTTGGGTAAATCTGTGCACCTTACCAAGCTTTGCAGTGTCTCAGTTAGTGTCTGTCCCAAGACATGGCTCTACCAAAATACTCATCCACCGATCAGCAATGCATGGAAGATACAGCCACAGCTTGCATTGCACGAGGAGATGAATCCTTTGTGCAGATTCAAAATCAAGGTGGATTAATGATCAGAAAACTCATGCTCCAGCAAGAAGAGACAAGTGATTAACTTCCCACTCGATTTCCTGCTGGTGGCTGCACAGCACCTTACCTCTTTTCCAGGGATATTGGCTGCTTGCTCTTTGAACTTCCCAGCTAGCTGAGCCACTGAGGGTGATGCTGACTTGTCCACCTCTGAGTTGGTCTCTGCTGGCCTGTTCTGACAAACCAGGAACAAGAAGTTGTGAGTGAAGGTTGGGAAAAGCAAGCCTGTGTATGTGTTACAAAGTTCAAGAGTAAGCAGGAACTTGAAGCAGAGTTTCTCACAACTGGCATCAATCACCCAGCCTGAGAGCAAGAGATTTTGGAGGACAGGACTTAGCAGCATTTTCAAATATCCCAGAAAATCAGTAATTCATGCAGAGCCTTTCAGCTCCAGCTGAAGAGCCTATACTCAGTACTTTTCAATGGGAGCAAACCAGGTGTCTCAAGTGACGTGTCTGTTCCTCTTATCCTTGCAGTGAGCAGATGGAGCAGGGCAGTAATGTACATTCCCATACATGTCCTCCACCCTCTCATACCCTTTTTACTGCCCTGGTCATCACCAGCCTTGCTTTTCCAGTGATTCTGCTGTGAGAAGCCATTCCAGTCCTCACAGCAAGCAAACATCTGCTTGGAGATGTGTCCCTTGCTCTTCTGCTTTTTTGTCAGTGAAATACTCAGGTGGGTGGGGGAGGATGGAGGAAATACCACGGCTGAGAGAAGCTTCCCCTCCACTGGGTCGACAGCAGGCTAAGAAGCAGAAAGCTTGTGCTGGAGTATGGATCATGCAGCTCTTTCCACATCACATTGCCCTGGTGTCATCCCACATTTAGTCTGTTGAGCAATTTGAGAAGAAAGCCTTGGAATTAAAGCCGATGAAAGGAAACCTTTGTTCTACATCTCTAGTATCTGATGCCAGGGAAACCAAACCAGAGGAACTGAGAATAACTAACCAACAATTGTTATTCCAACCAGGAATAACAATTCTAGTTTTGTCAGAGGTGGAGACCTCAGAACAAGAAACCAGGCTACAAACCATCAGTAAGGAACCTCATACCTCTGCTCCCTGTACCACCACCATGAACCCATGACCAGCACCACACTTCTCACCCCACTGCCTCAATGCCCTTCTGCTTCTCAGTCAGAAAGTCTCCCCCAAAGGCATTGCTAGAGGAATACATTTCTGTTTCTGCAAAGGCTCCAGCAGAGCCTCTCCCTCTCCCTTGTCACTGTTCTGCCTGGGAGGGACCTGCTGTCTTGTGAACACAACCACTCCTTCAGCATCACTGGAGGTGAAAGACCCTCAAAACACCAATCTGGCCCATGCATGGACCACTTCCTTTGGGCAACCATGCTATAGGGGCTGAAGGAATAGCTGTGGAAACTTGAAATCATATTAAGGAAGGGATTTCTTTAGACTCATAGTGTCTAGTCTAGAAGCAAATCAAGGAGGCTGCATTAAGGATCATCTCATCACCCACAGCTTGGAGCAGTCTCTAGTCTGAAATGCTTCGTAGAGAGCAGTGTGGATAAGGCCTGTTTGCATTGTGGGAAAAGGCCACAAGGCAATTCCCTTTCTCAAAGAGCTGTAAATAAATGCTCCCAATAAACGTTATCTTCTTTTTCCCAGGCCCACAACCTCTGTAGGTGTCTGCCATTCCCTGTTAAATTTCCCATACACTTTGGAATAGCTTTCCTGCATCCAAGCAAGTCCTATCAAGCTATCTCATCCCAGTGACCTTCACGCACCTTCCCCTCATCTTTTCACCTTTCATTGGAGTAATCACAGGCAGGGAAAGTGACAGGTAATGGGATGGAAGAAAGAGTGAGGTAAACAGATCAGCAGGGTAACCTGCCACACATGAAAAATGATGGCTGGGCTAGGTGGGGAGCGAGACCAGTTCGAAGATGCAGGCTGCATCTCCCTGCTGTGAAGGGAGGGCAGGCTGGAAAGAGGAAGGAGCAAAGTATGACCCTGGAAAATGCAGGATGGACCAGGAGGCTTGGCTCATCATACCAGCTCCCAGGATACCTGGGCATGGGAGAATGGACACCTGACGTAAGAATTCAGTTGAAACTAAGCAGCTGCAAGTGTTCAGTGTCTGTGGCAGAAAGGCTGCCTCCCTCACAGTCCATTTTTTCTCCAAGAGCTTCTTTCACAGCCCTTTGCCTTTACCCAGAAAAGACACTGAACTTCCTCTTGGCCTCTCTGACCTCTTGTTTTCAGGGTGAATTTTTCCTTTCTTTCTTTTTCTTTTAATTTCTGCCTGAAAACACAGCTCCCTTTCTTTGATCAGAGCTGGGAGGTCAGCACGGTTCCATGGGTGTCTTGTGCTGGCGGCTCCTGCGGGCGCGGGGCGCGGGGCCGGGGCGCAGGAAGCACTGAACATGCCATTCTAAGATTAGCACCAGTAGCCCACGGGGCTGTGTCCTCCAGAAACTGCCAGCTGCAGACTCTCCGATTACGGAAAATAAAGAACAGGAAAGGATCCTTTCTCAGATCCCTTCTGGCAGTTACACTGCTGTGCTCTATCCGGCTTTTTTTACAACTTTTTTTTCCCCCCCCAGGTGATGTGCCAGGCTCTGAGTCTTCTGGTCAAGGGAAAATGTTGTATTTGGGTGCAAAAAGTTCCCATCCTTGCACTGCAAGGAGAACACCACTCCTCTGACTTCCAGGAGCTGGGCTGGTGGTTTCCCTCTCCTCCTTCCCACCACTGTGAAGAAGGTGGGAAGCCTCACTTTATCACCCTCAACCCACAGAGTGTACCAGTCCTCAGCCTCTTCCACACCTAAGACTAAGACATCTGCTTCTCTCACCCCAACGCTCAGTGCTGGCTCGCTCCTGTCCCACAATATTAATGCAACCTCTCCCATTCCTGGTCATGTTTCCCACCTGGGTGACATAACCCACCACTACTTTTCTAAATGGTGCCGAGAAGTAGCTCTGCTCCCATTCTGTCTCTCTTTTTTTTTTTTTTGCAATAACAGTGAAATTACTCAGACATGATTTTTGTGCTTTTTGCAGCCAACTGCTGATTCTTTTCCTTTCCAGAAGAGAAGAATGGTCAGCCTGCATGGGCTAAAACCACTGAGCTAAGGTTAAAGGCTTAGACCACCAGTAATTTCGTGGCTGCTACTCTGAGGTCTTTTACTGTTCCATAAAAATAAGTGTCTGAGCATTGTATATTCTGAAAAATGTCAGACAGAGCTGTAAACAGGAATTGAATTACACCATCAATGTAAGCATGGCACTGCCTGCAAAAAAAGGAAGTGCAACTACGAAGTTCTCTGTAAGGGGTTTGTTTCACTTTTCTCTTCCAAACAAGTTTCTAGAATTGAGTAAATTTGAAAACAGTTTTCAATACCATGTTTCTTCATCTGCTTTTAAAACTGAGCCTAGTCCCTGTTAGAAGCACTGGGGAAGACAGTTCTGCCTCTACCTGTGTTTGAGGTACAAATGTGCCAGTTCGAGCCTCCCAAACCTCTCCTTCCTCATGCCTCAGATTCCTTGCCTCTGTTGTGAGAACAAAACTGCCCTCCAACCCCTGACCCTGCAGATTGTGTGAAGGGAGGCCACTGTTTTTAAGCACAGATCCTGCTCCTCTCACAGGCTGCCTGGGTCCACTGGATCCCCACAGAAATGACCTGCTCCACTAGGTCCCCACAGAAATGTCCCATCGTGTACCTGGTTTGACTGCTGAAAAGAGGAAAGTGCTATTGGCTGTCATACAGTGGAGTGTTTTGGCTAAATACCAGCTGAATAACAGCAGAGATCTGTACTGCCCTAATCTCCTTCCCTTCTCTACTAATCTTCTGACTTGCCTCCTGTTGCAGGTGGGATATTTTGGCCAGATGGGTCACCTTTTATCTGAGAAGCAACACCTCCACAGCACTTGGCAAGGCTGGAGTATCTAGCAGCTATGAAATCAGTGATGGTTACACAATTTTTGGTACTGGCCCCGTGCAACTATCAGCCCAATTCTCATGCAGCTGCATCTAGACATGGTTTGAGGCCAGTCCCTGACCTCAATGTCCCTCCTTTGTTTCAAAAAAGCTTCACAGGAATGATTCCCTGCAGCCTGTTCTCACACCAGCCCATCATGCCAGATCCTGTGCTCACACAAGAGCTGCAAAGCTCCCCTGTGACTCTCATAGGGGTCTTTCCATTGCTGCACACACAATCTACCTCAGCAACAGCAAATACGGCAAAAATAATGACAAATACTATGTTTCAGTGGCAGATACAACAAGGCATCCAAGGCTCAGGGCTAGTGTCTTGATTACAGATCCAGAAAGGGTGATATTCAGCATCCAGTGCTGCACCACGAGAAGGTAGTTGTCAGTATGCTAGAGGAAAACAAGAGAGTGTCAGTGTTTTTGGGGCGCAGTTTCGTAAGGCTTTGGTCTCAGCAGAAAGACAGCTTAAGTTTCCAACCACTCATTCTCGCCTGACCTTTTCCTTCCCCTTCCCCCCTCCCCTGCACCCGTGTGAGTTTGTGGGGCTGTGCTGTTAACTGGATCACTGAAATGATCTGGGCTAAAAATACATCCCTTAACTCTTTACAGGGTTATTTTTAACCCAGATCATTTCAGCAATGGAGTTCACAGCACAGCCCAACACACGCTTGCCCTGCTCTAGTGGAAAGGCACGGAGGGGTGGCAGGGGCAGCCTAAAGCACAGCAAGGAAGGTTGCCCTTTAATTGCTCCAGCCAGAGCCAGAGGAAATTACATCCCTATGTGTCCTCCTGTTCGGAGGGCTGATAAGACAGAAAAACCGTATTTTTGCATGCCTGCTGGTAGAGGCTGGTCTGGTCTGTGGCACTGTTTTCACCCTGTAGTCTGTTGCCACCCACTTGAGGTGCAGCCGAGTGCAAGGCTGTGAACCTGTGAGCCACCACGGGGAGTGCATCACATCACTGGTAAGAAGTTGCCATTAAGCACCCACAAAACGCCCATAAATACCGTGTCAGCCATGCCCAGCAGCCCTGCTTCAAATAACAGCAGTCACAAGTGTAAGCAGGTTCTCTTTGGAGCACGGCAGAGGCAAAGCTCTACACCTGTAGGACCTGCTCAGCTAAGGGAGGGATGGGGATGCATCTGTGGGGAGGAAACTCCTTAAGTCAAAATAAACCATCGTCACACTCTGCCTGGAGGCCAGCAACTGGGAAGCAGTGCTGTGGTTTCGCTGGAATTAAAGCATCAATCCCGACCAAGGCACTAGATTTCAGGAGGGAGTGGAGCCTCGTGCAGACCTTTGCTTCCCTGCCTGGCTCAGCTCTCTGAAGGCAAAGCATTCTGCACAAAGCCTTCCCAGGACTGACCCTTCTCGTTTTTCAGTGAGGTAGGATTTGAGGAGCCAGCCAGCCACAGACTTTGTCTGCATGGGAAAGCTTATACCAAACTGAGCTAACTCTCTCACCTTGCAGGGCAAAATACAGCCTTAATCTGATTGAGGTGCTGCTTTTCTGCCTAACTGAACTCATTTGCAATCGGCTTGGCTGAAAGGAGCTGTTCTCAAGCTCTCAAGTACTTGGTTCTGACACAGAAAGCATTTTGGGAATGATACCGTAAGCTGCATCAGGGAATATGGCTCCTTTCAGGGCTCCCCAGGGGTTGGAGGGGGTGAATGTCTCCTACTCCTGCAGTGAGGTGCTGCCTCTTTCCTGAAAAGACTCCCCTGCAGAGCTGGGGTTTGATGAACTGGAGATGTCCTGCACATCTCAGACCAAGCAGTGGAGAAGTGATGACAGTACAGCTCAAATTTGGGGTGCCGATTTCCATCAGCAAGAGCCTATCCCTTCTCCCTGCTCCATCTTTTATTCAACCACAGAGGACAGCTGGAGGCAAAAGGTCACTGAATCGTCACACAGGGCACAGTCTAAGGTACGCTTCCTGTTTAGCTGCAGAGGGCATGAAGTTACGCTCTGGAAAATGCATCACAAATGCATCTCAGTTATTTTGGCTCTCACATTTTTTAAGTGCAGATAAGATTAGATGGGCAGCTCATAAGGAACTCCTCTTCAAATCAACTAAAAAAGCTCAAGAATAGTTTTTAATTAGGATTGGACTCATGTTACTGATGGAAAAACCTCTCTAATACGTAGTTTGTAGTTTCATTCAAAGCCACCTCTCTGTATCTGACATTTAGATGAATTGCAGCCTGCACCCTCCTGCCAACATAACCTGAACTGATTTGTTTATCTGCACCCATGTGAGTACGTCAGTGGCACTGGGATCATATTGAAAGGGGAACATTGTTTGCACTGGGAAGGGAGAGGCAAATAAGCAGAGTAATGTTCAAAACACAAACTCCCCCAAAAGAGCAAACTGAAAGACGAGAGGGTGGGAAAACACCTGAATCACAGCGTGAGGAATCAGGCAGCACAAATCAGGAGATGCTGCTCCCCACACTCTGAGCCTGCCTGTTCTCCCTGTGACCCACGAAAGCATCGACACAGGCTGAACACAGATTGCCCAGGAAGTGGGTGGGCTTGCACTGGCCTTGGCCCGTGTTTTACATCCCTAGAAGGAAATCTCACGATGCTTGTTCCGACTGGAACTCAGCACCACGCTGGGCCCCTGGCTCAAGAAGCAGCACATCCCAAGATGTAAGCCCTGAATAAACAAAACTCTTCTTGCTACACTGACCCCTCTTCATCCCAGCAAAGCATCCTTCTTCCCATCTCTCTTTACTCTTCTTCACAAATCATTCTCACTGGAGACCTTCCAGCTCTCTGTTTCAGGAGGGATTTATGTGATTTATTTACTCACTTGGCGTCTTATCTGGCAAGGAAGCTGCTCCTTGTCTCATTGTAGTAAATTTTAATTATTGGCCGAAGCCCCAGCTGGAAGTGGCTGCAGCTGTGGCTCTGTGATACCTCATAGCCAGTGCTGTCCATCATTGTGTCAGTGTAGCCTGTAGCACCTTGGGAAGCGAGGCCGAGGCTCGTACCTGCCTTTCCTACCATTTACTGTACAACAGGGGTGATAATTACTGTGCTGTGCTCCACCAGAGCAAAAGTTACCCTGTGAGCCACCTCTGCACCCTCCTCTGGTGGGGCTAGGCTAGCTCTGAGAACTTTGTGAGCATTCAGAGCATTCCCACAGTTACTTTCCAGGAGAGGACAAGACAAGAATACCCTGCAGGTCTTTCAAGTGTATCCTATACTACAACAACAACAACAACAACAACAAATTCTACTTCTATCTTTCTGCAATGTTTTTTTTTTTATCAGCCTTTACCAGATGCAACACACCTCCACTTCTCCACTTCACAATCCCAATGAGAATTTCATGAGCTTTACGAATGGCAGCGTGTGCAGAGTCCTCATCCTTTTCCTCCCAGCTGCCGTCACATGGCTGAGCAAAAAGGAATAACTGGTCTCAAAGTGCCATGGGCCCCTCACTGCCAGGATGCAGGAGTGAAACATAATAGAAAGCTGAGCTAAGAAAGTAGGATTTCCGCTTTAAAGAGACAAGAATAATTCTGGGGCTGATTATCTGGCCGTACAATCTGGTTATGAAAGAGTGTAAGGGTTTGTTGAGGAGTATAATGATGACCCCAGCACGCTCTGCAGAATCCTTGGCTGTTGTTTGCCAGGACTGGCATTTTGAAGGTTGTGCAAGCAGGGTTCTAGTTTGACTAGAACTCGCAAAAAAAGGAGTTAATGTCTCACACGAGAGCTATGCAACTGTGCAGAACCACTGCATGTCCAAGATAAAGCTTCTTCTACACTGTGGAGCCTCGGCCAGTGCAGAGGAAGCCTCCACATCTGGTTGATGTCACACACCACAGATTCAATCTTGCAGCTTCAGGGAAAGCAATCTGTGAATTGTATTGTGAATCCTGGAGTCTGGGCTCCAGATTTCTCAATACTCTGCGAAGACAACAGGACCTCAGATTAGGTTTGCGACCAGTCTGAGCTCCTGCCCCCAAAATAGGGGTTTTACACTCCTCTGAACAAGCCACACATCTCTTCTGTACATATGTCTACACAGCTGTAGATTGTGGTTTCCTTGAGACAACGGAGTGCTCATTAATTGAGAAATGTCAAAAAAGTAAAGATATATTGGACATGGAAGTTTTGGAGACCATCAGGAGGAGGTAAGGAGTCCTGCTTACATGTGCTGCCTTCGAAGCAGTCAGTGTTGTTAGAGCCCAGAGATCTTGAACAGCTCTCCTCAGTTCCCTCTGAAAACCGGACCTCTCACAGCAGCCCTAACAAAGATTCAACTAAAACTGAAATGGCAGGAAAACACATCAGGTCTTCTCTCGAACTCTTCCTTTTTGAAACATTTTCAGTGGGGAGCAAGCTTCTTGCCTGAGGGTAAGTCAGTGCTGGTCTGTCTCCTGGAGTCTATTGATTAAGTTAGCCACAAGAACAACTCAGACGTATGACATTCCTTCTCAGAGTGGCACCCAGGTCAACACTTATCCCACCACAGACAAATTAATATAGGATGAGTGAGTGCCTGACCTCAGCTGCAAGGCTATTGCACACAGTAATGAGGGTGATAACAAGGAAAGAGCTCTGACTATAACCCAGGGCAGATTGGTATGAGGAATGTGGACTACAAGGGATTGCTTGCTTTTAAGAGAAAGGGCAGAAAAATCCCACTTTACATAAAATATGTAAAAATGTGTAACATTTCCCTGTGTTTGGAAAGAGTTTGCTTTAGGGCAACATTTTTCTCAAGACTTGCAGTGATCTGGTCTTGATTTTCTCATTCTGAGAGTTCCCTTGTGAAGTGCTGCCATCTTGGCACTCGGGGTCAAGCACTGCCCAAAGGGTAACGTGAGGATATTCCAGCTCAGCAGCTTTCATCCAGAAGACTGCAAGAAAATCTCTCAAACACCTCACAGTTACTTCAAAACTACAGAGGGTTAGATCTGCCAAATTTAAAGGCTCACCAAAGCAAGATTTGGAAATTGGGTAGAGGCCGGTAAGTAGCCCAAAACTAGTAAAGGGACAAATGTCTTGCAAAGGAAGAAGTACTGTGTTGAACTTGTCCACTAAACTGTAAATACATGGTTCATGTACTCCCAGCCTTGCCTACTAAAAGTAGAGGGGAAACTCCTGATGGTTTTCCATCCTTTCATGGCTTGAGGTACCCATGCCCAACTGCATCTATGGCCCAAGTGTTCTGGACTGCAGAGACCACTGGGTGGTGTTTGGAGTGAGATGCTGTTCTGCCTCTGTCAGAAGGGCCAGGCAGGGCCAGGCAGGAGGAGAGAGGCAGAGGACAGCAGCCAGTGCTAGACACGCAGGAGAGGAGCTGTCTCCTTCACAGCAGAATTATAGGAAACATCTGTAGACATCGGGAAATTCGATGTGGTGAATAAACTATCTACCTTCTGTTTCAGAGAGTGACTACAATGAAAATAAAATGAGATAGTCATTATTTTAAGCAAGTTGCTCTTTCCTTTGTGCCATGGTACGCAGCTCTCAGGAATGCCTGGCCTGTGCTCGCCAAGCTGTGTCTGGTGAAATCAGCAAAAGCAGCAAGAGTCACTGTGAAAGGCACAAGTGGGATCCTGAGTCTCCCTTTTGGTAATGAGACTATTTGGCAATTGCCCGGTGCCTCCATGTTCCCAGCACTGCATAGGGCTGATTAATCTCAGCAGCATTACCTCAAATCACTGTTAGGAGCATCTGCTGAGAGGGCAATGTATGGGCTTGTGTACTTTAAATCCTATATAGCTACTGCTGCATACCCCACGGAACTGGTCCTGAGGGGAGCCTGGGTTTCATCTGTCAGGAGAGCACTCAGGTGACCAGGCAGGTGGGTGAGGTCTCCTCTGCCCCAGCAAACCTTGAATTCTTTGCTACATGTTGGCACGATTTTAACAGGCAAGCTGGCAACTGCTTGCCCTGAACCCTGGATTAAAACTCATCTCTTCCTGGGCAGACCAAAGAGTTTGGAGTCCACACTCCCAGAGAGCAGAACAGAGCCCAGGCTGGCTGCTTCCTGAGCTAGTGTCTTATTGCGTCTGGCAAAGGCTGCCAAGAGTGGTTTGATCAAGCACCACCATTACCAAAAGAGGCAGCGAACTGCAGCACCTGGTCCCTGCTGGGCAGGGTGCCTGTGCAGGGGCAGCACGTGTGAAACCTCAGCCTGTACCCTACAGAGACACGGGCAGCTCTTGGCTCTGCTGTGCCCTCAGCAGGTTAAGGCATCTGGCTGTTTGGCCACGACTCTCTGAGCAGGGGACTGCAAACCATTTTAAATCAACCATTTAAGTAAATTATTTTGTGTCTGTGCATAGTGGTTTGGGAACCCTTGACTGAGGTGACTGCAGAAACCTCCAGCGAAACATGGGTGTCACTGTTTCCTTTTCTGCAATAACTGCTTTTTGTGAGATGCATGATCCTGTTTGCTTGTGTTTGCCATGCTCAGAGTATTCTAATGGGGAAAGGAGTGGTGGGAAGAGATGAGGATGTGGGTCAGGGGGAATGTAATAGGGACCCAAGGACAGGCCAAGCAGGGCAAATCCAGGCTTGTGCAGATGCAGCATCCCAGGCACTGCTTAAACTTTAATGTGGAGCAGGCAGGTGTCCGGTGAACTGGAGGAACCTACAGAGCCAGGCAATGGCTGCAAGATGTGGATTGCAGTCTTTCCATTCTGCATTAGTCCTGTAGTTGATCTAGGACATGATAATTGCCCTCAACTACTCAAAAATCCAGGAGAAAATTTTAATCCAGGGCTTCACAGGCTCCACCTGGACACTGGGACCTCCATGGCAGACCATGTTGTCACAACACACGTGCCTGAGGACAGCTACACTGCAATGCAGAGCAGCCCAAGGAAGCCTGAAACAAAGGATCTGAGCCCTACAGCCACAGTGCTGCACGACCTCTCATGGTGGCATCAAACTGGATGCACGTGTTGGGTGCTGTGCTCACAGCAAAGAGATCACTGGCCCTGTCACAGCTCTGCGTGAGAATGCACTCACATGGGGTATCTGCATTTCACCTCTGTATCTCTGAGAAGTGGCCGTCCAGAGCCTGTGTGGTGCAGGGTACTTTGGGCACAATAACTGAGATGACCACAAGACTCCCTAAGCAAATCCTAACAAAGTCTAGCATGCAAAAGGGACTGAATCCCTCCTAGTGAAATATCCTTTTAATGGGATTTCAGTCTGAAAATCTAAAGACTTTTTATAAATTGGTAATATCCAGCATGATTGTAAGAGTGTCTTAAAGAAGCCCTGTGAGGGAGAGAACAGAATTCCCAACCCAGCCACACGCAACCCTTGTGTGTCCAGCTCACTCTTCCCACCTGGAGCTGCACAGCTCTACCCCAACCATTTCTGGTGAGCAGTGACTGGCACGGGCTCAGCAAGCAGAGTCAGACTAGGGCTTCCCTAGGCCACTAAGTCAACAATAAGAGAGGAAGGCGAAGCTCAAAGATTTTGAAAGCAGTAACAACAGAACGACTAAAACAAGATTTGGTGCCAGAAGCCAGAACGCTCAAGAGGAAAGACACAAAAGGTACTCAAGAAAGGACACGGTGACTTCTGTTGCAGGGAGAAGACAGGAGGTTGGGATGAGAGGTAGGAAGGTGAAATAAAAGGCTGTTAAGTACCAGTGAGACCTGAGGGGGGGAGGCTATGGGACATACAGTAAAAAGAGATCATGATCATCAGGATTATTTGGTTTATAAGATACATAAAAACTTTGCCTGCAGACAGTGACGAGGGAAAAAAGCAGGGCTAAGCAGAGAGGCAAAAATCTGCATTGCCAGACAGGCCAGCTGCCTACAGACAAGGTGACTGAGGTGTCCCAGAGAGCAGGGAAAACATACAAGCTTCATTAAGGAGTCCAATCAACTCAAGGAGAAACGGCCTCCGCCTTTCCTGTAGAAGGGCCCTGCATCTGCAATTGCCTCACTACAAGCCCAGCACAGCTGCTCGCAGACAGGCTGAGCAGCCAACATGGAAATAATTTCAGGCAGCAGGAAAAGGATCGTGGATAAAGTTGATATGTGGCTGGATGCGGTCATACTCAGCCACACAAGTGGAAAAAGAGGGAAAAGCAGAGAGGCTGTGCCCACACAGGCAGCATGGCAGCCTTTCCCTGGAGAGGCTCCGTGCAAGGGGGGGTTCTCCTGCCACCTGAAGCAGCACAACTTCAAAAACTCACCCATACTGGGTTTTAAGCCCAGACATACCACACAGGGTTCTCCCTTCGAGTCTTTGGGGTGCACTGTTGTCTCTGTTCAGAGGCTGAGGTATTTAAGATGATACAGCTTCAAGAAATTAAAAAGAAATACAGAAGGATTGAAAAGCTGGTAGTTTACTATGTGGGTACTGTAGGTGAAAATGTATTTCGAACCATCTAACTTCAACTCAGCTGTACCCTGTCCACTGCAAACTGGGGCTCAGCCATCAGCACCCTTAAGACTGAGACACAAAACCCGAGTAGTTTAACACAGATCTCTCCAATTACTAGGTTTGACTACACTAGGAGACTAGACTAATATGCCTCCTCCCTTTACAAAGTCCTGGAAACTCAGTATCTTGCTATTTCCTTTTAGTTAATATACTTGTTTTAAAAAACACTGGCTGTATTTATCTTTGGAACAAATTGTTTAAAAAAAAAAAGGTGGGTTTTTTTTGCTCACTAGGACTTAGAAGAACAGCGTTGATGTTGCAGAGCTCTTCCCTTGCTCCAAGTGAATACCAGGGACACATCTGAAGTACTTTTCCATCAAGTTTACCATATGTCTAAGTCTTTTGGGGGAGATAGTTTGTGTCTTGTAAATGTGAGTGCTACCAGTAAGCCAGAACCTTGCAGCAGATACACTGAGCATTCCTATTATTTGAGGTTATGAAAATTCAGATTGGGATCTTGAAAATAAAGTCCTTACTCTGAAATGCCCTGTCAAATATAGCCCTCAGCTCCTCTCTTAAAGAAGGCCATAATGAAGGAGGCCAGTGGGAATATAACAAGAGGAAATGGCCTCAAGTTGCCCCAGGAGCGGTTTAGATAGGGTATTAGGAAAAATTTCTTCACTGAAAGGGTTGTTCAAGCACTGGAACAGGTTCCCAGGGAAGTGATGGAGCCACTATCCCAAAGGACATGTAGATGAAGCACTTTGGAGTATCTTTTAATGGTGGGCTTGGCAGGGCTGGGTTAATGGTTGAACTTGATGATCTTAGAGGTCTTTTCCAATCTAGATGATTCTGTGATTAACTTGGCAGCAGGACTTCAGTGTCATCTGAGTGCTAATGCATCACTTTCTTAAATAATTGAAGATCCCCACTCTCCTTCAAGCAGCACTACTTTTCATTTCTCCAAAATTAAATTAGGTGAACACCTACACAGTTTTCAGCTTAGTTCAGGAAGACATCTGGATTTTCTGGTATGTCAAGCAGGATATGGATATGAAGTCCTGTCATGAACTCCTTTTCTCCATCTGATGGGAGCCCTCTAGCAATAAATACTGTCTGAAAGCTTGGTGATACAACCAGACATGAGCTACAGCAGATATCTAAATTGCAGATAATATGCATGAAAAGGGGGGGGGGGGAATGGGTTATTTCTCAGAAATTATCCATTGAATAAATCAGTTGATGAGGTTGTGTTGTTTTAGGAATCCACAGACACTCCCAATGTGGAATTGCTCCGTCGGAGCCAAGGGCTGATCTGTACCCTGGCAGGGTGATGTTGATGTCCTGATCTACAGCTGACAACAGCTGTTAGCAAGATGTTGGTCTGGCTGGCCCGGAGAGCATTGCTTCCCATGTGTCTTCAGCAGCTTCTCCAGGCAGGCTCTGGGATGTGTCCTTGAGACTTCCAAAGGCTGCTTCCAAAGGCTCCATGGCTGGAGGGGTGGGGTGGCAGCTCTGATGAAGAGCAGTGGTGGCCACCGTAAGACATAGCTGCTTTTCAGCCTCCACCAGCTGCTTGTACAGAGCTCTGTTCCTGGCCAGGGCATCCCTCAGGATCCTTCTCAGCTTCCTAGTGTTTCCCTCCCCGACATCTGTTTTTCTTAATGGTCTGGGAACTGTACACAGCTTGTCAAGTTCCCCCAAATTAATCGGTGCCTCTCGGTGTGTACTTCCAGGCCTTGTTCTGAGGAGCTCTTGCTGCTCTAGAAGGGTAAGGGGTGAGCTAATGGAGGAACAACCAGCCAAACCTCCCAGGCTGCCCACAGGAGACAGGAAATAGTGCAGTCTGTGGGGCAAGTGCTCCAATCTCACGTGAGAAAGGAATTCTAGACTAAGACAGGGAGTGGAGAGATGGCCAGGAAGGCTGGACTTGCACGGGTGCTACTTCAGTGGGGAATGAAATGTGTAAACTATGGTTATCATATGATACAGATCTCTGAGATGAGAAGTTTTCTGTTGTGCCTCAAAAAAAATCATTATTTTATGCCATCTCAACCACAGTGTTCCTTTAAGTGACTTGTAGCTGCAGACACCATGGGAGGCTACATCCTTCTCTCACCTGCAGCCAGGGAGACCCTTGGGCAGCTGCTCTGAAAGAAACGGGCTGAGCAAATGGAACAACTCCTGTAGCGAGAAAGGTCTCAACCCAATGGATCTTCTCCCTTGGTTGCCTTACATGGGGTCAGGAAAAAAGCCCTGTTCTTAGCAGAGTCTGAACAAAAAGATGAATTTCAATACGAGGAGGCTCAGACTCAAGATGCTTCAGGTGGGACGAGGAAGGGATCGCTCTTGGCCTAATGGAGTGGTTAAAGAGGATGAACTTTAAGCAAGTGCATCTACAAAATGCATAAATTATCTAACCTGAAGCTATTAAGAAGGTTAAATTAGAAACTGAAGTCACTTCACTGTCAAAGCAGGTGCACGAAGAATGCAAGATGCAGGGACAGTTCAAAATACTTCTGATAAATGCTGTGAGTAGACTGTGGTACCTCCCCATTTAAACTCAATTAGAGATAGCCTAGTTGTAACAGCACAGGGATTCAACTCCTCTTAATTTATCATACTGGGAACAGAAAAGCAGAAGGGTAAATGAGCCTACACAGAGCTTCCAACTGCAGTGGCTTCCAGGACTCATCAGTTAGGACTGTGCTATCTTTGTAACACATTGCTATTAAATTAGGTCTACACTGGACAGAGGCAGGTCAGAGAAGGAGGTTCGTATTTATCTAAGCCAGGAATTTAGTCTAAAAAGGTACACAGATATGGAGTGGAGGAAAGTGATAGCAAGCACTCTGCTGGCAGCCAGCTTGAGGTGTGAATGCTGAGCTATACCCACAGAGATGGGTCTTGTTAGTTGGACCCTGGAGGGCTCAGTGTCCCCAGTGGCACTGAGGATCCGGGTCTACAAAGCTGCTTTCCCAGAAGCTGCCCACCCTGGGGCTTCATCCAGAGTCTCCAGCCTGTGAGACTCCTGAAAATTGGGCCAAACACTGAGAAAATGTACCCAGGCAGCTGTAATTTGCTGCTATGTTTGAAAATGCCTGAGTTTTCAGCCCAGTCTGGATCAGCCATAATGATGCATTAGAAATTTTGTTGTTTCCATAGGTAATCAACTCCTCTATATACTCTAAGGAAAATGCACACAAGCAACTCCTGAGCTGCAGCTTGGCATTTGACATAGACTATTTTTCAGTGATCTGAAGAAGATAATGATCTCTGCTTCTGAGTAAAACTGCCCATAAAATCCTCACAAAGTGCTCTAACAGAGAAAGCCAGCGTTTGTAAGAGCTTTGAAACACTCTACCCCTACTTCAGTGCTCTATTTCTTTTACCTGCTGGCTGATTGGAACTCGTTTACATGTTCCTTCTCTGGCAAGAAGAGGGACTGAAGTTCCTTCAGCCTCAGGCACAGTTTCCCCAGGTTAAGGCTGGGCCACCAGAACCAGGTGTCCAGGAAGTGTTGGCTCAGTGCCTGCACAACACTTGCTCAGTGAGTGAATCAGCACGAGGAAGCTCTGACCAGCACACCCCTGAATTCACAGGTGTTGAGAAGAAAAATTAAATTCAACTTTTGATCTCTGGAATCGCTGGAACAATCCAGCGATTTTTGAGTCTGTTAGCTGACTATGACAGAACGATGTATTACATGAGATTGAAGTCCTGATGTGAGTGAAAAAGACAACTTTGCAATGAGGTGGGAGATGAAAGACAAAGTGCTAAGATTGTTTCCTTTTTGTAGGAGTAACCGGTGTATTCTGCAATCCACCCCTTTTCATCCACTCTGTCCTCTTCACAGGCACCTGCTGTCTAGAAATGTTTGTTTCACCAAGAGCCCCCCTGCCTCTAACTGGGAATGAACACCTTCAAACTGGGAATGGACACCCTGGGTTCTCATGGAGGGACAGTGTTGACAACTCCATGCACTTTGTAAAGATGAAATGGGAAACCAAATTAGACTGTGCACATTTCACAAGTTAAACATGCCCTCACTGCAAGGCCCAAGGGGTGAAATTCCTGGGAAGCCTGGCACACCAGCTCAAGTGTGTGTATATGAAAACAGGGCATATTTCATCTGAACTTACATCAGGGGGACATGGCACTCAGCAGAAAGGTATTTCAAGATGATTGATGAGTAAGCCATGATTGCCATTGCAGGATGCATTTTTAAAGGATAAAGAAACCCATTCTAAAAACAGGAAGAAAGAATAAAAATAAAATTGGTTTTATGTTTTACACAGGCAATAAAATAACCATTCCCAGACTCTTGCAGATGTGATGCCAATTTATTTCGACCTGAGCTTCCCACAGGCAGAAGTTTGCCAGGCTTCAACAATGCACTGCAGCAGGGAGGAATCATAAACACTTTTGGGGCCTGATGCTGAATAGACACTGGCTTGTCCTAGCAGCCCACACGTGGAAGAACTGCAGAAACAGCACAGTGCTGCCCCTCTGGTGGACCTATCAACACCACTAACCTGAATAAAACTGAAGATTGCTTCTTACCTAATGCTCAGTCCAGTCTATTTTTGAATCATTCATGGGAAAACGATTTCTACTACATTTGGTTTCCACTCCGCTATTCCAAACCATGCCAGATCTCACTGGTAGAAATCTTTCCTGCTATTTGGTGAGACATAAATCTTTCCTTTAATTGGATCTCACTATTCCCAAGCATACTGCTTTTCCAATGCACTAATTCTGCTTCCTCTGTGCTAACAGTTTTACACTACTCTCCTCAGTCTCCCTGCAAAGCCACACTGACTTGTTAAACTCCAATCTTCTGAGCCGGAATTACCTCTCCTTTGCATTTTTGTGCCTTTCTGTGCACAAGTCATGGGTCTGCACCCTTCAGATATCCAGGCTTTCCAAACCACACGTTATGTGCACTCTGTGCATTTGAGAAGCCTGGGATGAACAGTGGCTTTGTTGAAGCTGGCAGTAGTAAATCAATATCCTTTGAAGATTAGCCACCACTCATCTACACTGACCAAAACCCTGTGTGCATCTCATTAAAAAGGGTAAACAGGTGTATTTGCATACGCAAAAAAACCCAGCTTACAACTTTCCTGCCTGTTCTATGGGTTTTGAGCTCTTTTAATATCTGGTGATGAATAATGAAGAAAAAGCTGTATACCTAAATCTGCCATCAATCTGGGAAGTAAGGTGTGGCTCTCTCCCCAGAGAAAACTTCCAGAAACACCTTTAGCAAGTGATGTGCTTGAATCTGACAAGAATTTGGTCCAGTGTCTTTTCTGTCTTTCCAAAAAGTGAATACTTCATTTGGCACTAAAGGGGCAGGTAAGGCTCATCCTTACCAGTACATTACCAGGACCCAGATACTGGTGGTAAGATATAAAGATACGACTCAGATTTGACATAAAAGCATTTCTGGCATGAGACTGCATAGCTGGATACATTGTGACCTGGATGAAATGTGACTTAATCCATGTCTAGGTGAGACTCTGTAGGCATGAAGTGCCCTGTGCCTCTGTCAACAACCAGGTGTGAAGCAACTCTGCAGTGAATGTGTAATAACTTCTCCCTACACAACAGCTCTGCTGTCCCCAGACCAGATTCGTCTCATGCCCGCTGTCCTGCAAACTGTTAAAGGCATATCCCTGTCTGCACGGCACCAAGACAAGATGCTCCAAACAGGTTTCCTTGCTGCTGGGTTCAGCTGCCAGCTCAGATCCCAAATTCAGGCTGTAGAGTTGGTGCTTAAGGAAAAGGAGCATCCACCTCTCTAAAACACCTCTGTTAACAGACCAAAGTGGAAACAGAACGGAAAACCAACCCCAGTTTGTGTGGGCTGTCTATTTCCATGGTAAAAGGCAGCAAGTTTCCAAGCAGCACCTATTGATAAAGCAGTGCTGATGTTTTCCCCTGTTCTTCAGATAAGCGGCTCCTGGGAATGTATGAGAAGGTATGCATGATATGCTGCTCAACTGCAAAGCATCCTGCCAATTAGATTGTGGAGCAGAGGACAGAAGGCGTTTCCAAAATGCTATCACATGGCTTGGGACACTCAGACAACCAAACTGGGAAGTGAGGAGAGGTTCAGAAGAAATCTCCCTCTCTGGTGACACAAGAAAAGCCTTAATTCCATTTACTCTGGGGTCTCTGCTAGGTGAAGAAAGGGCTGCAGCACAGCCCATGGGGTTTGGTTTTGCTGTTTTCTGTCCTTCAAGAGGGAGGCCCCCAGCCACTGGGATGTGGAAGTCTGGCAAACGTGATCCTTTCCAGGACTCTTTGCTGCAGACATGCTATTTACTGTCAAGCAGGTCCCAAATCTGCTCAGACCTGAGAAGTAAAACGGGGTCATACAGTACCTCTCCCAGCACATTTAAATACTCTTCCCTTTATCTACACAGACGCACTGTGTGAATATGTCATTTTGATGGGCTTGGGAGGAAACACTGAAAAGAAGTGTATTTGAGGTTAAACTGTTCTGTTAAGCAAAAAGAAAAAAAAGAAGAGTGGAAAAGGAACATTTTAACTTTTAGAACGAAAGCCAATCATCAGAGCTTCCTGAGAAAGGGATATTGCTTCCTGGCAGAGCTAACAATGGTGTAATGCCTGTACTTAATCTTGGCTCCACAGCCACGAGGGTGGGCAGAGACCTCTCTCAGCCCAGCTCACCTCCTGTCCTGCTGCTCTGAGGACCAGGATGGCCACAGATTTCAGCCCCCTCACCTGCAGAGTACCTATTCCTGCATCCCCTCCAATTCGGTCCCCTTGGGTGACAGGTCACGTTTCCCCAGTGCCGTTTTCCTAAGGACAGCGTGAGTGCCTGTTCTGAAAGCAGGCTGCCCTGTAGTTTGGCCACTTTGTGGTATCCCCATCTGACACAGGAAGCGGGGTTTTGCTGAAAAAAGCAATGACTTCCTCACTCCTCAGATGTCCAAGGTGAGGACACTGTGGTGTAGGGACAGCACAGCCCTGGGGCTGAAACCATGTTCCAGGAGGTTGCCCAGGAGGGTGAAATGAGCAGAGAACTGCCCTCAGCCCTGGAAAAGCTTTCCCTCTGCTGAGACACTGCCCCAACAGGAAAAATGAGGATCTAGCAGGAGTAGTTGCAGAAAAGAGACAAGGCAATGGAGGTGTCACAGAATTAAATGACACCTGTTGGTAGGCAGAAAGAAGAGGGGAGCCTTCCCAAAATATACCTCTGGTTGCTGCGCCTCTGCAGCTTAGGGAACCCATCACACCATAGGGAGCCTCCAAAGTGAAATTCAGTCTTGGATTGTTTCCCTTTGCTGTGCAAGTAAAGTTCAAGTGTCTCCATGCTCCCAAGCCCCTACAGAGAGGCTGGGGAGAGGAATGCCATGACTGCTGTGGAATATGGGCTGCAGAAAGCCACAAGCACTTTCAGCGGATGCCTTAACTCACAACATCTGTAGCAAGGTTTGGGAACCCAGAAGCCATGGGAATTAGTTTGGACCAAATCTGAAGATGTAAACTAACAAAACAACACAAAAATTTCTGATCCTTTTTTGTACCACAAGTGCAAAGCATGTTCCGTGGCTGCTTTTTTTTACAAGTGGCCTAGCCTTCATCAGTACGATTTTGCATATTTTTGATACAAACTCCTCATGTTAACAGTCTGTGGTATAAGCATCATGATTTCAAGTTCTTTTCATCTACCATAACAATGGAAAGAAAGCTGATTCTCAAGTCTATTTTGCATCAAGAAGATGGGCCTTTGCAAAAAAAATCCCAAAACAACAGAACAAAACAAAACTCGGAAGATCAACAGACTCACAAGATTACATGAACTCTAAGGACAGGGTTTTGCTGCCTCTTCCTCCCTCTTTAGGATCTTAAATAGTTTCAGTTGCTGCTTTCAATGTGGCACATTCCTGAGACCAAAATGGCTAAGACCATAGGTACTAGTCCCTAAGGAGCAGCAAACCCACACTAAGCCCTCTAAGAAAGAGATCCCAACTATCTTGCTTCTGTGGGTTTTTCAGAACTAGGGTCTTCCTGCCAGAGACGTGATGGAAATCAGCTGGCTAGGTCAGCCCTCTGCCCTTTTCCTCCTAATGCTGGTAATCCTCATGTGTCCCATTAGAGCAAAGAGCTTGCCAGTCATGCCAGCAGGAAAGCGCAGCGCAGCTCTGCCACTGATGAAACAAACAGGGAAATGACAGGACTTCTCTCATTCCTGCTGCACAGGACCATTAAATCTGGTTTTAAAGCAAAAGACTGTGGTGAGCCTCTGTGTCCTGCCTGTGAAAAGCGCTCAGGAAGAAACAGAGCAGTGAATCAGCTGGTGGGAACTTAAGTTCTTGCTCTTGGCTCTATTTTGGTCTAATATCCTCTTACCTTTGGGACATTAAACACCTCTTTGGAGGCTTGGGGCAGGACCAGGGGCACTACTTATAAAATATACTGGAAACCGAGATGTTTTCAAAATAAGAATGGATACGGCAATCTACAGAAGACCAAAAAAATCAGGTAACACAGAGAAAATGTGGGAAACAGAGGTAAAGGGACGGAATCAAGAGCAGGGAGCTCTTAGGTCAGATACTTCAGAAAAGCTTCCTGTCCACCTGATCTTCCACATGTGTCACATGTGTCTCCAAAAAGGAAATGGCAGGTGTGTTCCTTTCTACTCCAACACACACAACAGAAAATACTTGAGGGGTGCAGTCCTCTGTGTGTGGAGAGGAGAGGGGGTGAGGGAGAGTGTCCTCAACATCCCAAAATCCCTGCTCCAGCCCTAAATGATAACAAATTAGGAGCTCAATTCCTCCTCCCCTCTGAAACATCACAGGATACTACAGTGAAAAAGAATAAAACAAGTGTTAACAGTGAGTGAACCAGGCTCTGTCAAACCTGAAAACCCTTGCAAAGCCGAACATTTGTCATGTCACGTAAGTAGTCTGTGCTGAGTTGGTTCCACCACTGCTTGATCCCTCTACACCCCAAAATCTATTTAGATAATTTGATTAAGGAGATTTTTTTGTAACAAACACGCCTGAACAGGCCAAATCTTTAACCCTTGCCTGTGGGGCAGGTCAGCACAGATAACAAGGATGGCGATGTTAGCGCCTGGGTGTTACCACAATTGCCCAGCTGAGTTATGCACTGGAAACCTTCAAAGAAAAATTGAAGTGGTGCTTCAAGCACACTGTTCCCTGGCTCTGTTGTGTGTCTCCTGGTGCTGGGGCTGCATCCACGCAGAAAAAGGCTTATCTGGGAAGATAATATAAAGTGTTTAGTAAGGTCTCCGTTTAGCAGAGAGAAATACCAAATGTCCTCTTTCATAATTTGAGGTTTTGCCAATGTTGTAATCACCTTTCTATTTCCTGCGCCCCTCCTAAAAATAAATATTTTGTTTTCCCTTGCCGCTTTAAAAAACTGTTTGAAAAGCCTACAAATCCAGCCTGACATGATCGAAGCAAGCACCACCATTCCCATTTTGAATGAATGGAACAGGAGGCAGAGGGAGGTGAACTGCCTTGCCCGAGAGGGTGTTACACAGGAGAAGGCTTGAACATGAACACCAGGGAAGCCAGACTCCTGTCTACCAGCTGTGTGCCCACCCTGAGACACGAGAGCCAGCTCTCCTGAAGCACAGGGCACGCAGAGAAAAAGGAACAGAAAACCCTCTGGGGGTGTGCTACTCATCTACCTTGCTCAAGCACAGGTTCTCGGGTCCCCTTCCCTGACCCAAAACTCTCTACTGGTAACAAAAGTGAGACTTCCCAATGCACGTGGGACAGGGGCTACACACAGCCGGGGGTGTGGATGACAACTGCTGCTGCCTGCCTTGGGAAGGAACCAACCCCCAGGAGCCTGTCAGTCCTGCAAGGTTTGTTCCCTTATGCCTCCATTTTTAATGACTCCTTAAAAGCTCCTTTCAGAATGATACCTTTTAAAATCTAACGCTCTAATCACGCCTCGGAGACTAATAAGTAAATGGCAGCTCTTCCTCGCTCCCATTTCACAGAGGTAATTTCTTCCCAAACCATCCCCCTACTCTCCAAATCTGGACTAAAACTTGCAAAAGAGTCTGAGGTACATGACAGGGGTTGGGGTGGGGGAAAGAGCCCTTTATCTGAACCCCAGCAAAGGGATATTTCGAAGCTGCCTTCAGGGAGAAATTGCTCTGCAAGGTGGAGCTAAAGCAGATCGCGGAGCCAGTCACAAGCTAGTGGAAATAAAAAGTTTTCTTTACCTCCATGTCCCGCAAGAGAGAGGTGTCCTCGGGGCAGTCTTTCTTCCCCACCCCTTTCCCTCTTGTCTGTGGGAAAACTTCAGCCGAGCCAGAGCAGAAGCGTGCCTCTGGGACGGGGGGGAAGATCCCGGCTCCTGCTCAGCCCGAGCTGACAGAGCCCAGCGAGTGGCCCGGCACTGCGAACAAGGAAGAAGGGCGGGTGGGTGAGAGGAAGGGAGGGAGGGGAGAGCAGGGGGAGGCAAGGCAATCAGGGTTTAAATTTAGACACAAATCTAAACAGATACTGTCTTTCCCGGAGTGCTGGGCTCGTGAGACAACAAGCAACAAGCTCTGCCTCCGCGCCCAAACTTGGGGACACCACATGTGCACTTCTTCTCCCTTTTTCTCTCTCCCCCTTCCTATTTTCTATCACCTTACCTTTATTTCCCTCCCACCCCTCCGTTTAGTCTCTATTTCTCTCCCCTGCTTGCAGTTCCTGCCCTGGTATCTCTGCTTCGATCTCTCCGCTGTCCACACTTCCCTCTCCAAGTTTGCAGGGTCTCTTGCTTGTTTATTTCTGAGGAGATAATCCCTCTCCCTCTAACTGCAGCTTTCCTTTCGCTTCCTTCTTTCCAGTAATTTCATTCAGCAATGAACTGTCTTTAGAGAGGCAGAACAGGAGGAGAGCGAGGGTGATTATTGGGCTTGAACAGAATTTAAGGGGTTGCCCCGGTGCACGGCTGGGACTCCCAGGAAGGACAAATATCTCCTGGGCGATCCCGCAGAGGGAAAACAGGGCTTAATTGCGGGTACTAGCGGAGGGTCCCCATGCAAGGTTGTCTGTCCAGCTGCAAAGCAGGACCAGCTCTTCCCACCCTGAATTTGTGTCTCACCACCAGATCAGAAGGTGCAGGTTTTTCTCCTCTCCCTTCGCAGGGATGGACAGACTTGTGCACTGGAAGCGAGAAGCTTCCGTGGTGGTAGAAAAATTCGGATGGGGAAAAACAAGCCTCCGGAATGTTGTGCTGCAGTTTCCATTCTGATCACAGTGTTGTAAACTGGACATCTCTTTTAGCAACTGCTTGCATATGCGCCTTCTCAAAGAATTTCAGTCCCCACCTCTCGAGAGCAGGGTGGTGCAGAGGAATTTGGAAACGCTCCCTTTGTCTTCTGCTGGCTTCCTCGCCTTGAGTGCAGCTGCAGAGTGACACAATGTCATATCGTCATTTTGGCACGATACCTTGGGGGCAGAAGAGAGTTAAAGCATATTTTCTAGAAGGGATGCGTACTTCTCCTTTGCAGCGTTTCACAAGTCCCTGCTGGCTGTGGCTGAAAACACTTCAGCATGGATTTAAATGTGAGCATCATGATATCCCAGCTCACTGATAGTTGTTCTCCCAGTGTAGTTAACTGTTGCCGTCCTGCATGCTGCAGGACTCCTGTGGAATTTGCAGATTTAAATCGTGATCCAATTGTCTCCCAGATTCAATATACAATAGTCACTCTGTCCTTAGCCAAAAGAACGATAGGCTGAGTTGCTGCAATCTGGAGATTGGGCAAGAGGACTAATTAATCTTCTGTTGTTGAAACACTAGATTAGATGAAACCACTCTGTAAGCAACCAGAAGATGCTGCAACTGTAGATATAAGAAAATAAATCTAAAATAAATATGAAAATGAAACTACTACTTGTTTGGAAATCCTATTGATTTCTTCAAGTCCTGACAATGGTACATAAGGAGAGGGAATAGAAACTGAACTGAGAAGTTGAGGCAGGGAGGGCAGGATTCTTCCACTGCCCATGTTTTGCCTGCTATGGGGACAGAAGGAGGATTTCAAGCTCAGGGATTTCACTGGACATGGGTCACAAGTGCTGTTTTCAACATATCTGCCATGTAACACACCGTCAAAGTCACACCTCCCATGACTGTTTCCTGCTGCTCAGGGTCTGTTTCAGTATTTTCTTTCTGCTTTCAGGGGTTCTACTGTGCAGAGGAAACCGTTTGCTTAGGTGTACAGAAAAGGAAACTGCTAGGCAGAGGCACTTCACCCATACTAGTAAAGCAAAAGCCGTTGCAGCTGCCCCACCACAGTTCTTCACTCCATTTATTTCTGCCTCCAAGTATCTTGCCACAAAGCAAATCTTTTCTGCCTGCTGGATTCCCAAATGCCATTGCTCTGGGCATGGCACACAGTACTCAGAGTACTTTTGTCAGTTTGTCAGTACTTTTGACACTTTTCAATGCTAAATCTTCCTTCCTGAAGGAGCAAGGGGCGAATGCACAGAAATATGATGCATGTTTTTGTCCAGACAGGAAAACATAAATGTGTGCATTTGTTCTCTTTCTTGTTTCTGGACTGAAAACCTCTAAAAAATCTGAACAAACAACCCACATGCTTTAACTGCAAGAACTTCATAACAAACCTTATTAAGGGAAGTTATACTGAGAAAATGGGTGTTTTATGTGATGTGCACGTGCAAGTATTTGAGGTATCTTTGAGTATGATTCTCTGCATCCCTCTGTATATCTCTGCTTACAGACCTTCCGGGATGTAGCAGTGTCTATGAGACTAACTTGTTCTTACATCCAAAAAAAAGTTCCACATCTGTTCTGCTCTGGAGGAAAAAAAATACAGTCATCACTAATGCCATTAAAACAGGCTCTGGGGGGAAATTTCATTTGACTGAGAAAATGCTGCAGTTGCGGCCCCCTGGATTTTGCAGCTTCCTGTCTGATTCTTTTCAAGACATGTGAGGCCAAGGCAGCAAGTTCGCTTCAGAAGAAACGACTGGCACTCCTGCTACAGGCAGCACGTGGGGCAGAGGCTCAAGGAACTCCTTCATCCTGGCATTCCTGCAAAACAGGTGGCGTAAGAGGTTCTGCCGTGCTCAGAAACACCGTGGGCAACATTTGCTGGCTTCTTTTATTTTGGCTACAAAGGATGGACAACGGAGCCTCTGCAGGGTGCTCAGAGTGAGCAACAGGAGATGCTTTATTCAAAAACCAGTTAGTTAAAAAAGCTTTGGAGGGCATCTGAAACTTTGGCATTTGTGTCCATGCAGTTATCTCATTCGGGTGTGTCTGCCTAGCTGCCAAATCTAGGAAGGTGTGTTTGTCAGCATGGTGGGTGAGCAAAGGGTGGAGGGAGCTGTGGGTTCCTGCGAGACAGACTGCCAATTCTGTGCTTTGTTAAGACATTTGTTGAGGGTTTTAGTAGAGCTCACCTGTCAGTGCCAGTATCTGAGGTTGTTCTGTCCACCTCTCTGCCTGGCCTTGGCTGCTGTTACCACATCATTTCCTAAAATTCACACCACTAACCAGCAGCTGTTACTATATTGGGCTTTCGACCTCCTGAAAACAGGGTCTCAACCCTTCCTGTTCCCACTCAAGCAACTCAATTCTCGACTGAAAAAAAAAGGGGGGGATAAGGTAACCACCGAAAAAACAACATTTGCATTTCAAAGAGCAATCAGCTTGAAAAGCCAACATCCTGTTTTGGGTTGGCTTTACACATCAGGTCTGACACTGGCAGCCCGACAGGAAGCGAACGTGAGCAGCGATTTTCTATGGGAAACGCACTTTTTGAACCCACCATTCTGCTAAGTGGGCTCCGAGGTGGCTGCCCGTGCCCCTCCGCACTAAACCAACGCTGCGGACGCTGAGCCTCACCCTCCTCTTCAGGGACTTATCAGCAGGAAATGAACTCAGCTGGAACGCTTCGTACCATTGACATTTCTGTGCTGGGGTCCTGCAGCTGCAGCGAAGCACTGCTGAGAGCACAAACACACAAACGCACTCGCAGACACACACGTGCCAGCACCCGCACGGACACAGGGACCCGTGCGCCAGGCTCCCTGCACCCCTGGCAGCTGAGGTCAGTGGGAAAGTCCTGATACCAAAGGGAATTAAACGGAAGGACGCGGCTGTAAAGTGGCTCTCACTAAGCTGAATTGGAATGTGAGTTTGTGTGTTTTTCGTGGTGGCCACGTAAAAAAGTAGGTGGTAGAGACTAACGGAAAGATTGGATCATTTCACGTGTTCCTGACCGTCAGCTGGCGCCTGAGCGCCAACACCATGGTTCAGACTAACCAGGCTTCTTAATTAAGATTTCCTAATTGCCAAGCTCTGGGCAAAAGCCTGTGCCCATGCAGAGTAAAGTTAGAAAAATGCTGTATGGCACAGGGAGCATTTCACCTCGTACTGATGAGATCACACTGAGGTGGATCACCCTGGCCCCAGCAGGGGCTGGTGGGTGGTGTTCAGATAACTCGTGTCATCTCCTGCAGCACCTGAATGTCTTTGGAGAGCTCTTCTTTCGCTGCTGATCTGCTTGACTTCAGGGAATAAACTGAGCTGGGGCATTAAGAGGCATGGCTCCATCCCATTGTACTCATACAGTGGTGGGACAAATATTATCAGCATGAGCCACTGACAGCTTGCTTCTAGACTGAACAATTCCTCTATAGTTACTAGTTTTAGTACACCAGGCTTAATATAAACCAACAAAACCAGTCAGAACATGTCTGCTGACACAATTCTGGGTATATGTGCTGGTTTTGATTACACCGTTGTCAGGCCAGTCCTACTGCCCATCTCTCACTGTCCTAGAAAGCAGTGTCACAAGCAGTGGCCCTCACCAGCAGCTTCCTCAGCATGCAGCCCAAACTTTGACTGAACAAGATTTTCTGACTGAAAATGGAAAAACATTTCTGGTCCCTAACAGGTTATGCACAGAGGAAGCTTGCCCTGCCACTGCCTGTGTGGTGGCTGTTAAAAAAGTAAAAGGACTTTTGGCTGAACACCAGGCCAGGGCTGTAATAACTTTACCTATCTTCTAAAAAATACACTGAGGAAAGAGTCACAAGCTAAATTCCCAACCAAGGTAATTCAGGAAGTTTGAGGGTGAGAACAAATAGATGTTTTATGCACAAGCATGCAACACCTCTCTGTGCTCAGCAAAGGTCTGTGTTGCATGCCACTTCCTAGCAGCAGCACGGCTGGTATCTCCTCAGCAGAGTATCTAACCAACATTTTTAGAAACAATTTGCATGGTGGGTCTCATGTGGCACCAAGCATTGGCACTTCAAAGCACGGAGTACTTCAGCTTTTGCCAGAGCTGACTCACAGGTCAGTCTCTTCTGTCAAAGGCAGCGGCAAGTGACTTTAATCACCCCAGCAAGTGACTTTAATCACCCTGGCTGTCATTTGGATGCGGAGAGCGGGCCTGGCTCAGGAATCAACTGCTGCACACAGCGAGACTGCACAGCCCTCAAGTGTTATCTGGACACAGAAAGGTTTCTGTTCACGGACAGACTGCATGACCTAGACAGGAAGCCTGGACCAGCACACAGCTAGGCTGTGTCTGAGGAGAAACCGTGCCCAGCCCATCCAACAACCAGGCTGTCTACAGACAGAGCTGGCTCAGAGAAAACCAGCTCTGAAGAGGGCAGAAAAAACACGACACAAGCCAGGGTGCAGACCTTGCCCACTTTCTGACTAAAATGCACCTTCTCCAGGGACACAGCCTGAAGCCCATCACATATAAAACACACTGAAATTAAGATTGTTACACAAACTCAGCCTTGGAGGAAGTAAACTTGGCTCCATTTATGGTGAGGTATTACTGTCTATTTACTGTTTCTTAAATGCAGTGAAGGACAGGAGTTGAAAAGGAGAAGTAGTGCGTAGCAATACTTTCTTGACCCTGTTATGCAAGGATGCTGAGAGCCTCTAGACATATTGCAGCACAACAGAGAGAATCCTTCTCCTTTCTCTGAGATCTAACTGAGGAAGTGAGAGAGCCTGGAGATTTACTTCAGAAAACTCATCATTTCAGAGCAAGCTGAAAGTCTTAAAAACCTTACCTTGACCCTAGAGGTTCACTCCACACTACCCATCCCAGAAATAGGGGGCCAAAACTAGCCCCCTTCATTCAGTGCAGTGTGTAAGACAGTCTGTACACCACTGCCCACTGCAGAGACTACTCAGCCTAATAAATCCTGTTCTCTCTGTAGTGGAGAGCCAGTGCTGTTTGCTTCCATAAATCCTCTTGAGCACTGAATTCCCACCAGACTCATCAGCTCACATCCTGCAGGCCACTGGAGCTGGGCAGCAGCATCCCTTGGTGGCTGCAGCCAGGGATGGCTGCAGATGTGCCACAAGGCTAGAGGGGCAGGGGCAGGCAAGGAAAACTTGGCAGACTGTGTTTGGATGGGTGTTTTCTCTTGGCACCTGGGATCCTGCTGTGTGGTCCCAGAGTGTTAAGGAGGAGTGAGGGATGATCTTCCACATTCTCTACGATGTTTACTTTGATTGTCCTCTTTCTTTTCTGGCCTTTCTTTTTTTTACCCCATAGCACAGGTTGTTACTTCCACATAGGCAGTCTCTTCTCTCATAACTCACTCATTTCCTCCCTCTGGTTGTCTCCTCAGCCCTCTGCCCTGAAATATCACTTGTGCTGTACCACAAACAAGTTCAGCCACCTACCTGAGCCAAGTGGCTGCACATCAGGGGTTTAGAGCACCCTTTTTTCTTTTTTTCTTCTTTTTTCCTACGAAAATTTCGGTTTCTCCTGAGCATCTCTAGGAGAAGGCAGCAGCAGAAGGCTCCATGTGTCCTGGACAGGAGGCAGGCATCTCTGCCCACGCTCTGCAGGCAAGGGGAATACTGGAGGGAAAATTATTTTTTTCTGCCTGTACAGGACAGCAGATAAATAGTAGGGGATGGATGGGTGTTGTGTTTTCCTTGCTGAGTTCAGCCCAACAGGATGATCCATCTGGCCTGCTGTAAGCTGTGAGTACAGTGGGGCACCTGGGGCAGATGGTGGTCACAGGGCAAATTAATTTGGCTTTCTCAGTGCTACATTGCTGTTTACATAGTTTGGACATACTTGGATCCAGGTGAAAATAGGAAAATCCACCTAGGGTTTTAGGACAAGTTGAATCAAGTCTCAGTATTACCCCAGTTAAAAGCATCTCTTTATACAAATCTTTATAAGGTCACTGAGCACAAAGTGATGGATAAGATAAGGTAGCTCAGTGTTTATTTGGGTAAGTAATGCTTGGAAGAGCCTTCAGTGGACGGTGGAATAGTGTTCAACTAACAAAAGCAAGCCTTGTAGAGGTGAGGGCTCTGACATACACCCCGCAGCAGCGTGCAAGAGGTAACACCTGAGCTCTGCCTAATGGCAAATTATCCTATGGGCTTTACAGTCCAAAACAGATACTCCCTGCTGCCGTGATTAAAGGATAAGTTTTTCCAGGGGAAGGCTGGGCCCCAAACACCTGTGGTGACACAGAACCAGCCTATGAGACCGATTTAGCAGTGGGCAGGGATAGTGGGGCCGACGGTGCCACGCCTTGGACTGTAGAACGACAGAATCGTTATGGTTGGGAAAGACCTTAGGATCACCGAGTCCACCTGTTAACGGAGCACGCCATTAAAGCATGTCCTCGAGTGCCACATCCACGCGTTTTTCGTGCACTTCCAGGATGTGACACACTTCCCCAGGCAGACAAAGCAGGGGCGATGCCAGGGGACGGCTGCTGCCGGGCAATGCGCCATGGCCCATCCCGGGTCACTCGCACCGCGCAGAACGGGCCGGCTCCGAGCTGGGGGATGGCGGAGACTGGCCCGGGTCCAGCCGCCCCGGCCCGCCCGCACAGGCGGGAGCCGCCGGGACACGGTGGGGACATTCCTGGGACATCCCCGGGACATGGTGGGAACACGGTGGGGACATCCCCGGGACATGGTGGGGACACGGTGGGGACACGGTGGGGACATTCCCGGGACACGGTGGGGACACGGTGGGGACATCCCCGGGACATCCCCGGACGCCGCCGGGAGCCGCGTCCCGCCAGCGCCTCCCGCAGGCCAGCGGGAGCACTGCAACCACCTTCCCTTCCTCCGGTGGGCGCGGGGAGCTGCTCCTGGTGCTCCGCGGAAACGGGAATGGTCAGGGAATTCTGCGGGCCGGGGCCACGGGATCGTCAGGGAATTCTGCGGGCCGTGAGGTCCGACAAGGCCAACAATGGCATCTTGGCCTGGAGCAGGAATAGTGTGGCCAGCGGGAGCAGGGCAGTGATCGTCCCCTCTCTGCACTGGTGAGGCCACACCTGGAATGCTGTGTCCAGTTTTGGGCGCCTCACTTCAGGAAAGGCATTGAGGGGCTGGAGCGAGTCTAGAGAAGGGTGATGGAGCTGGGGAAGGGTCTGGAGCACAAGTCTGGTGAGGAGCGGCTGAGGGAGCTGGGGGTTCGGTCTGGAGAAAAGGACGCTCAGGGGAGACCTTATTGCTCTCTACAACTGATGCCTTAGGATTTTAGCTTTTATATTTTCATAATTCATAATCCTGCACTTCTTTCGTGTGTAACTCTAAACTCCATATGGAGTGTTAGCTACTGTTCTCCCATTTTGGTCAGACACAACAATTCCTCTCTAGGCCTGGGAATCAAGGACACCTCACTGTCTCAGGCCCTGAGAAATGGAAACAAAAGTGAGTTGGGGGCAGCAAACTTGGGATAAATTATTTCATTACCTGAAGCTGTAATTGGAAGATTAACCCCCAATATGCAAATGGACCAATTATATAAAAGTATAAAAACCCGTGACCTGTCGTCCATTTTTGGGTGTAGCCCTTGGGGGGGGCTTCATCTGCCCGAAATGTACCTGAAGGCCCTTCAATAAATATAACCTCTTTTTATTCCCTTAATTTTGTCTGGCCTCTGTTTTTAGCTAGCCCCAAAAAGGCATCACAAGCACCTGAAAGGAGGGTGTACACAGGTGGGGTTTGGCCTCATCTCCCAGGGAACGAGTGACAGGATGAGAGTAAAGCGCCTCAAGCTGTGCCGGGGGAGGGTCAGGGTGGACATCAGGAAGAATTTCTTCTCAAAAGGGGTGATTTGACGTTGAAATGGGCTGCTCATTGGAGGCGCTGGAGTCACCGTCCCGGGAGGTGTTCAGGAAAAGGCCGGCCGTGGCACTCGGCGCCAGGCTCGGGGACGCTCAGCGGTGCCAGGTCACAGCCGGGACGCGATGATTTTGGGCTCTTTTCCACCGATTCGGTGACGCAGAGCGGGGCTCCCATTGGCTGCCGGGCTAGCGATGACCCCGCCCCCTCCCGGGCCGCGCTCGCGGGGTTGTTTACAACGGCTGCGCGCATTGACCCGCCCCCGGAGGCTCTCATTGGCTGAGGGGCGCGGATCTCGCGAGCCCATTGGCTGGCAGCGGGCGGGCTGGCTTGTCACTCCTGCGGTTGTCCCTCATTGGCTCGGCGGGGCGGGCAGCGCTGCTCCCATTGGCGAGACGCGGCGAAGCCCCGCCCCCCCGGCGCGGCGCGGGGGCGGTGCCGGCAGGGCCGGCAGTCGGTGGCGGGCACCGTGCGGGGCGGGATGTGTCCGTCCGCGGCTGTGCGGGGAGCCATGCCCGTGTCCTCAGCTGGCCGGGCAGCGGCGGCGCGGCTGCTGCTTCTGTGCGCCGCATCGGGGTTGCTGCTGGCGGCCGTGGCGGCCATCCCGCCGCCCGAGGAGGCGGCGCGCATGGCGCGCTACGTCCTGCACAGCTGCGACTGGGGCGCGCTGGCCACGCTGTCGGCGCAGGAGGGGCTGCGCGGCCGCCCCTTCGCCAACGTCTTCTCCCTCAGCGACGGCCCGCCCGGGCCCTGCGGCGGCAGCGGCGTCCCCTACCTGTACCTGACCGACATGGAGATCTCCGTGCAGGACCTGGAGGTGAGCGGGAGCGGCGGGGCGGGGGAAGGCGGTGTCGCTGCGCTGGCACCGCGGCTGTGAAGGGACGCTCGGAGGAGCACCCAGGTTGCTCACGCAGCGTCTGTTCGGCCGGGTTGCCTTCGCTTTCTCATCTCACCGGCAAGTGGCGATTGCAAGGCGGTGTGGCAGCGCTGGTTCACAGAGCCGCGGAGCTGTTGGGGCTGGAAGGGACCTCTGGAGATCACCCAGCCCAGCCCCTCTGCCGAGGCAGGGTCAGCTCGGGCAGGTGACACAGGAGAGTGTCCAGGTGGGCTTTGAATGTCTCCAGAGGGACATTCTCCTCTGAGAGAGACTGAGGGGACCTGTGGAGATCACCCAGCCCAACCTTTCTGCCAAGGCAGGGTCACCTCGGGCAGGTGACACAGGAGGGTGTCCAGGTGGGCTTTGAATGCCTCCAGAGAGACATTCTCTTCCGTCTCTCCAGAGAGGGAGAATCCACGACCTCCCTGGGCAGCTGTTGCGGTGCCCTGCCACCCTCAGTGTAAAATTCTTGCTCTCGTTCAGGTGAAACTTTCTGTATTTTAGTTTATGGCTGTTCCGTGGGTGTCACCTCGTTTGTCAGCGCCGGTGACAATTATTAGCCCTTGAACAGCTAAGCACGACCCGTCTGTGGTGACACTCAGTAGGTCTCCTGAGAAGTTCCTGCTGATCGTGGTCTTGAGAAAGGGCAGAGCACCAGACAGAGGACGTGTCTGCAGCTTCCAGAAGCACTGAGCAGAGAAATGAGGCACCACGGAACGTTTAAACGGAGAAAATTTCACCAAAAAAAAAAATCAAGAGAGCTGGAAATAGTCTGTGTGGGACTTAAGCAAAGAGAATTCCTACAGAGGCTACTGAAGGAATAGTAATTAATCTCTGGAGCTTACCGTAAAGGGAAGCACACAAGGAAAGGCAGCATTGGCATTTGAGCTGAGTCTCTGTGTGTAATTGGCCTTGTCCCAGATCTTTTGTGGTCAAGAGTTTGCTAAAAACTTAAGGAAATAGCAGTTGTATGCTTCCTTTATTAGATTTGTTTGTTTTAGAACTGTTATAATATTAGTAAACACAAAATTATGGTAATTTTTTGGACTTTATAATTTTTTGGTTGTTCCCTGTCAGGTTTTAGTTTGTTACCTTAAAATAGTTGAATTATGTGTCTAAGTACTGTAGAAAGCCTAATTTATCTTGTCTGGTTCCCCTCTCTCCATCCCAGATAGAGCTGTTTGCTTTCAGAATCCCACAAAACCCACGGTATAAACTGCTAGTGAATATTTCCTGTAAGGCTCCTCAACAGGTCCTTATTTTGCTGCTTCAGGGCAGAAATTTGACGTGTGATAGTCACATGCAAGGGAGAAGGTGCCGAATAATCATGAGTCAGCTCTTTCAGAGTTAAGCAACTTCCTATCTCTCAAGTGGTTGCTCCTGTTTTATGAGGTCACCGGTAGCATTTAAGTGACTTTGGAGGGTTTCTCTTGGACATGAGCCCTTCTAATAAAACTTCTCAAAGCAGGGGAACTTCCCTTACTGGGAGATAATGACCCTTAGTACCTGGCATTCTGCGGTCCTGTTTAGCACCAATGCTTTTCAAGCCATGGTCACCAAATTAGTTTTTAAAAAAACCAATCAGATACAGGTTCTTTAATTCTTCAAGTTAGGTGTTTCACTTAAATGCTCAGGATTTTTTTAAAACCTGACTTCTAAAATTGACTTTAAATGCCAGAAGAGCTGTTTGGGGGAGCCAGGAGGCTGTTCTGAAGAGATGTTTGTTTTTGTTTTAAGTAATTTTATCAACAGTTGTGAAGCTCATTTGGTTGCCTTCTCAGTAACGCTTTGTCCTTCAATCAGAATTAACCTGATGAAGTTCACTGTATGTCCTCATCTTCTGTACTGTCCTTTGTGTCTGTAAATTGTAATATATCATCATTTGAATGTCAAATAGGTAGGCTGAATTCAGAGTTTTAAGGAGTGTTGTTCTGTGATGTTTGCATTTTATGCTAACAAGCTTCAGCACACTTCTGAACTGGGCTTTATTTCAGATTCAGAGCTCGTCCAAGGAGCCCTTCAGATGTAGTTAGGAAAAGGTGATGACAGCTCGGTTCTTTTTGCCAGTATTACTGAGCTGAATAAAGTACTAAGAGCTGAAAATGTGGTGGGTATGACATTTCTTTCACATAAGAAAAGTAAGCATAAACCTCTTATCTTACTTCTTGCATTTCAGGTCAATTCAAATGCCTCCTTGACTGTGTCTTTGGCACAGACTCCCTACTGCAGGAAGCACAGATATGATCCCCAGAACCCCCTGTGTGCCCACATAATCTTCGCTGGGAGCATTGTAAAGGTAAGCAGCTGAAAGCTGACACTGGGCAAGGTTGTGTGCGTCAAATACAGGTTTGTATTTGGAGGGAGAAGAGAAAGGTGAGAAATTCTGAGCAAAAGCATATGCAGAGATGTTCTGTGCTGTGATACCCAAAGGCCAGCTCAGAGTTTGTGTGAGGAGAATGAAGTTGCCACTTGATTTTTGCAGGAGCTTTGTTGACATGCCTGTAGCAAGGAATTTGGGGGGACAATAATGGAGGAAAGCTCCCTTATTGCTGTTGATGTGTTCTGAAACAAAGGAGTCTAAGGCCATTATTTTGGAAAAAACCTTCATACTTCATTCACATCTCTCTTGCTCAGTTAAATTCTTTGGTTCATGCAGTGTGACATGCCTGCTTCTGAAACTCTGTTGAAGTAAATACTAACCTGAGCCACAAAGTTGCAGGTATTATAGACAAAAAGTGTGCATTGTATGATCTGGTTGCTGCCAGGGCAGTGTTCTTTTGTGCACCACTACTTTGTTGTCTCGGAGGAGGAATTGAGAACTGCATGTGTTATTCATTGAAGATCCTAATCCCATTATTGGGGATAATGACTGAGGATGAGAACTAGTCATCACTTCTCTCTGTTATATGACAGTCTCAATTCTCATTTGGTGTTTTCACAGCTCTGGTATTTGTACATTGCACTCAGCAATCTTTTAGTTGCTTTCCTGAGTTTCTCGTGAATAATGGCATTGATTTCATTTAGGTAGTTCTTGCACCATACCCAGAGCTCTAAATTGTTGATTTACCCCTTTAAACATCTGCACATTGTATATTAAGTGCTGTCACACTTTTCAGCTTCCCTTCTCCATAGATTCTGTTATACCATCCTGTTTGGGGGTGTGTGTGTTTGCAAATGTCTGAGCACAGCTGGATTTGTTTCTGTCAGTGTGAATGAGCAGGTGCAGAGGAGGTAAAATTACACCTAAGATATCACATTATAATAACTCACCCAGAATCCATACTTCTCTGTTTTGTGATTTGTTGAGAGATTTATTCTTACACTGATGAAGTACTTTCTTGCTTGTGCTAACTTTACAAGCAGAATTTTGATTTAATGTTAAAATCCACTACTTTGGAAGTGCTGTCTGTCTCACACAGTTGCATACCAGACTGAAGATGAGCAGACTCAGCCACAGCAGTGAGCCCCTTGGGACAAGATATGGTTGAACTAAAAAAAGCACACTGCTGCCAGCAGTGTTTTTTTAGCTAAAATTTATCTTTACATGACTGTCTTACTGTAATATTTTTCTGTTTTTTGTTCAGGTGAATGATTCAGAGGCAGGCTTAGCAAAAAAAGCGTTATTCAGTCGCCACCCTGAAATGGAAAGTTGGCCCAAGGATCATAACTGGTTCTTTGCCAAATTCAACATCACCAATATTTGGGTCCTGGACTACTTTGGTGGATTGAAAATTGTGACACCAGAAGAGTATTACAGTGTCAAGCCTTAGTAAGTACTGAAGTTTTTCATGGCTAACTCATTATATTTCACACCTGTTAAACTTCTTGTGGTTAACAGGGAGGAGTGACTCTTGTAGTGGATACAGTCACTGTCCTCTGTTTGAATTAATTGCAAGACAGGTGATGTTTTGGTCTAATAATTAAAAGTAGTGAGACTCTTCAGCATTTCTGAGGCTGTGTTAATGGGGTTGCAGCAATATTGCCGATACTTTCAAAAGAAAGTTGCTGTTGAATCTATCATTATGATACTAAAGTATAGAGAAATCGTGTTCTATTGTCTGTATAAAGCTAAGTCTTCAGAACTTTCAAATATATTTTAGCACAGTCAATGTGAATTACGCATTCCTTTCACTCTTATTCTTACTCTTTGTAGGTGGAAGAAGATCCTTGGTGATGTTGGTGTGGAAATGAATTAATTTGGCTGTTTCATGAAAGATTCATTTTTCCTATGTACTGTTGAATTAATAACACAATAAATCAAACACCTTGCATTGTTAATGAGCATGTATTGCGCTGATGAAGCAGATTTAACTTCTCACTAACTTGAATCATGTCACACTGAAAAACCTTTGTGCATAAGCAATAACAAAATGTTATTCATTGGATGTGAATTTGGAAAGGTGCCTGACAGTGTGCATTCAGAAATGTTGTGATTACTGGAATCTAAAAGGATTAGTCCAGTTCTGAAGCTTTCAGTGCCTTAGTTAAGTAGTATGTTTCTGAGCACTTTCCAATATTATTTTATTTTTAATACCAATTTAGCTTAGAATTTTATGGCAAAGTCCAGCAGGATGGCTCAGCTGATGGAATGGAAAGCATTGCCTGTATTACAATGGCAAATGATGTGCTGAGTTCCCAAATCCTGTTAAGAGTTTTCTTTGCACGCTGCTAAATTCACTTGTTTGAGCCATTTTTCTGTTTTGCTGCCTTTATTGAGTGTGCTGTAGAAAACAGTTGTGTTCATGCCAGCTGTACCTATACCTCAGGGTAAGTTCTTGGTAATTCCTCAGCCCTGACTCTCTAATAGAAGCAGGTCAGTAGCACCTAAAATATCTGACTTAAGAAGAGTAGTGTCTTGTAAATTCAGTGAGTATGTTGGGAAGGGTAAATGTTTCCTGATTGGGATTCTGAAATTCTCAGCTGTTAGTCTGATCAAATGGCAATGTATCAGCTTTAATTACCCTCAGCAGCAGAACCGAGCAGATTTTGGGGTCTGGAAGCCTTGCACAACACTTTTGGATTAGTAACCCAGAAGTGAAAAAGAAGCAATACAGTATGACACAAATGATTCATGATTTGTAGAGAATTAAAATGAATGAAAGGTGTGCATAATTAATTCTGTGTTAAAGTAAGTTGCACACAGCCACAAAAAACACCTTTTTACATCCTCTCCGATCTGCCGCGTGCTAAGTTCACAAACACTACAAAGTGTTTATGAACAAATAAGTTGATTTTACAGTGAGCAAATATTACCTAGTTGACCTAGAGTAAAGAATTTAGACTCCTTAGAGGAGGTTGATATATAGAACAGTGGGATTTCTCATGTAAATTCCCTATATCGTAATGTTGCTGTTATATCACTCCTTTTCTTGAACACTGGGATGATTTGTGAAAGTATTTTTTGTGTAACTTACAAAGATTTCTTTCTCTGTAAGGGGAAGGAAGGTACTTGGTACTGTTCTACTATTTTAAAACTAATTTAGGATTGAAAAAACTTGCACTATAGAAACAATTTATGTTGAATAGGTAACACTGATATTTAATATGAAATTGAAAAATATTTTTATATAAGGTATGACAGTTGTGAGAACTCGAATCTGTCATGGACTCAATCCTTTCTGTAAGGACACCTGAGTGCATTACATGTCACCCTGTAACTTCTGATGTGTGAGACTGATGATGCTGGGCTTTTGTTAAAATTAAAGTATTTTTTTGACAAGTGGTGTCAAGCATTACTTATTGTATGCCCAAGAATTACTCTCTCCCTCCTTCTCGTTTTCATACAAGCACTCTCTTTTCAGTGTTGTTGTTTTACCGTTGCTCTGATGTCTTTTATTCTTGCTGGAATAAATGGAGAAACATCCCTCCTTACACCTGCCTTCCCCTCCTTGGATTAAATCAGTGTCTTTGTACTTCACATTCTTTCCTGCATCTAATGCTGTGAAATGAAAAATTGGAAAGACAAATGCAGTCATTCCACACATCCCCAACTTCCTTCTTCCATCAGCTGCTTCTGCACCCCCAGATTCCTCACTGGTGGGGCAGGGTGAGAAGCAGGAAAGGTCTTGACATTGCATAAACAATAAAGCATTGGCGTGTTATCCAGGCTGTTTTAAGCACAAACTCAAAACACAGCCTCAAGCAAGCTAAGAAAAAAAAACCCAACCACAAAACCCAAACCTCCATCCCAGCCAAAACCAGTACACCGCCTTCAAAAGTACTGCTTTCATTTGAGGGTTTGGTACAGAATAGGGCTGGCTTTGTTTCTGGTTTTCTTGTCCTTTTACTACCCATTCTCAAATATTTTCTGTTTGGAAGTGGAAGGGCCTTTTTTGGTAACAATAAGATCTTAAAACAGTTTTGTAATACTATGTTTTATTGGAACAATTTTAGATCATCCAAATCTCTTCACGTTTGAAATTTGGGAGGACCCTAACTAGGTGTTTCTTTGGGAGAGTGGTGAACAGCAGAATGGTTAAGCTACATGTGGGGACCTGGATTTGAGGGTTGGCCAGAGAAGAGCTCTGGATGGAGTTATATCTGTGCATCTCACTGAATATTTTGGTGTGTTTTTATATGTAGTGGTGGAATGTGAAGCAGTTCAGGTTATCAATCTTCTCCTGTAGTAGTAGGTGTGTGAATGTTTATATCACCAACCCAAGAAAGTCATCAGCTGGACCTATTTTCCCTCACCTCTTTTCCCTGTGCTCACCTTCGTTCTGTTCAGCTCATTCAGGAATTCATTTGTGAGCATGTTTCCTGTTTCCCTGATATCCAGGAGTAATACTGAGGCTTGGAATAGAAGAGGTTGAGTGTGATCAATTGATACAGCTGTAAACAATGAATCAGTGTTTTGATTTCTGTGTGTATCTTCTACCACGGCATGCTTGAAGTACCTGAGCGTGTTCTCAACAGCAGTGAAGTCACCTCCATACCTGGGAGGTACCTGCATTCACGGGAATCTGACACGGGATAACTGCAGGCACCTCACTGAGCCACAGGATGTTTGTTAGCTGGGAATCTCAAAAGGGGAATCACAACCTGTCAGGTTCTTCCTTCTACTTCCTACTGTATCTCCTTCTACTTCCTACTGTATCTTCTTCCATTTACTGATCTTGCTCATTGATGTGTTTGTGTTTCCACTTTTTGATTTTCGATTTCTTTCTCGTGTTTTAAATGTAAGGCTTGTGCCCAGTAGGCTCTTGCAGCTGGCAACATCATTACACAATAGATCTTAAATATATCAGGTATTCATTTAATCCTTTATTCAGTTCTCTCTGGAATTACTTTCTTAGCTGTTTAATATTGTGCCTGTGACCTTCACAATGAAATAGAGGTGGCTCAATCAGACTATCAGACAAACACGAAAAGTATGAGTCATAACTTAATGGATTAATTTGTTTTCAAAAGGTTTTTCCTGAGCAAAAGCATTGAATCGTGATAAAAAATCCAATAAATTGGTATACTGTTGTTGAACACAAGAGGGTGCCATAGACTTACATTCGGCCGGCGTGTTAAATGTTTAATACTTAAAAAGTGGTTATTGAATTCATCATAACTCAAAGATGCTGGAAAAGCAAACGACGGGGGCATAATACGAACAAATTCTTTTTCTACAGTGCTTTACATTATGAATGCTTCCCTCCATAAACACAGCAGCCTGCTGGCTGCAAAAAAAAAGGTGCATTCATCATTTTTTTGTGTTTTGTAATCATTTTGTGCTGCGGAGAGCTCAGAAGTAATATCCATGAAAGTGATTTAAAGGTTTTTAAATTAAGTAACTCTAGTAAAGGAAATGGAGACAGGTATAGAATGCCTGGAACGCTGGCTGGGAGCAGCCGGCTCCAGACTCAGCCGTGTTTATTTCTGTCAAACCCAGAGAGAGGAGGTTCATTAGCGTGACCGTGCTTTGGCTGAGGCTTATTCTGAGCTGAATTAAACCACTTGACTCTGATTTGTAATTTCCGACAGCTAATTAACCTTGGGTTCTTCAAGTGCCCCCAGGCTGCTCTCCAGTGGTTTGGGCTGCCCTGATGATGTGCAGGTGTTTGGGTGATGAGGCAGAGCTGGGAAAAGGCTGAAGCTTCCTCTTTTTGCATGAGGGTTGTGGTAGAACTCGGGCTCTTGGTGCTTGCTCGGTCGTACTGGTTACTCAAGTGTGGTTGACCTTGGTTGCTGTCACCCAACCTCTCTTCTTGTCCAGGTACTGTGGGATTGCTTATTTTGGGGTTGAGGCCACTACCCTGCCCTCCCTGCCCTGCTCCTCCACTTGGGTGGTGCAGCCCTTGGTGCTCCCCAATAATTGTATTTTCCCTGCTGGGGAGTTTAGCCCATAAGTTTCTCATGCAAGCCTCTTGCAGTTGCTCCCAGGGCTTTTTGACTTAAAAATTTTTGCGTCTAGAGGCTTCCTCAGGGTTTCTGAGTCGAACTGTTGTGTTAGATTAGGCTGTAAGACTCATTTATTCTGGATGTAGTGGTCAATGTTCTTCACAGCCTGGTTTTCTGTGGAAGCAAAGCTTAGGTAACGTTGTCTGGGTACCTGCCTTTGTCAGATTTGGTTTTACTCTGTTGGACTTAGATTTTAAATGGGTCTGACCTCAAAGCCACCAAGCTCCTCTAAGTGTCATGACTGTGAACTCAGGACAAGAAAGAAAACCCAGTTTGTGTGTATTAAAGGTACAAAAGTCCTGTGTTTTGAAATTAGAGTTTAATTAGTTGTGCTGATTGTAGAGTTGGAGTATTCTGGTTGAGTGTGACCAGGTATGCAGTTAGTATTAGCAGGGGTGAAATTCTGTATTGTTTAGGGGATGGTGGGTTTAATCAAAGAACCTGATACCTGTAATGATTGTTCTGAATTATTTTTTGCCTCTAGCTCTTTATACCCTACATTAAAAAGCCTTAAAAATGCCCCATTACTAATTGCTTCTAGTTCCTGCAGCTGCTAGGCTTAGTTTTGCATAGAATTTCTGCAGTTTAAACGAAAGAGATGCCACATTTCTGGTGGTGGGCCCAACAGCTGCTGTGGGTCCTGTTGAAAGAGGAGGGTCTTCTCCCTCAACCTCAGAAGTGTTGTCAGTGTATCCACACAGGTCTAGAACTACTTCACGTTATTTTTTTCTACTGCAACTGACTCAGATTCTCAACTTACTCACTTTGCATCATTACTTTTCCCTTCCCCTCTCCTATAAAAATGTAGATACCAGCTTGCAGGATTCATGTAAAATACTAGTAACTCGTCTTGATGCCCTTAGATGACAGGAATGCTTTATTTGAAGAACAGGATGGCTTGTTTTTCATCTGTGAGTAATTAATTTTAATGTTTTTTCAATAAATCTGTGATTGCTACAAGCATGGAGCTATTTGACAAAACCACACGGAGGCAGGGGGTGTGTGTGCAAAGGTGGCGAAAGAGAGTGTCAGGAAATGATTAGTAATTGCATATCTAAGCATGTATACTTATGTGAAAACACTGAAGATAAATTTGTGTTTCTGTAATGCTTTTATGCCAATGGAACTTGTTAAACATCTTCTTGTATTAACAAATAGCTGTTTCTAGATTGAAAGGTAGCAATTGTTAAGAGATAAGAAATAGTTGCACAAACCCCTGCATTATATAAGAACATTGCACACTTATTTTCTGTTGTCTTTTAGCCAAAACTAGTTGCCTCATCAAGCATGAATTGGATTTGTGATTTGTTTTAAATGCTTAAATGAATTTTGGTTAATTTAATTAGGTTTTTCCACAGGTGAGCATTTGAAACATGCAGAAGAGGTGTGTGTTAGGGGTGAAGAGGGGAGGAGAATAAAGGAAATTAAGATACCTGTTACAGAACTTAAAATGTGGCTTCACAATATTTTTATAGAAATAAAAGGCATGACCTGATAAGTTGTATTCTGTACAGCCATGGAAGAAAATACTGAAGGTGTTCTATAGTTAAAAAGAGCATTTCCAGAATGTGTTAAGTGATAAAGTCACAGAATTTTTCTATATGTGCTTTAATGTAATTGGGGAAATTCACCTGCAATTAACAGGTGAAAGTGTTGATGATGCCAGAGAGAGTAGCTTGAATAGCCTAAAAGAAAAGAAGCATTGTTCCTCCTCCTTAAAATATGACATAAGCAGTGGTCTCTTGAGAGCATGAACAACAACAAAATCCAGAGCAGATCATAAAGGCTTCACTGGAGAGGGAAAAATTAGACATTACAGGTTCAGTCGTCTCAAAACTGAGCATTCAAAGAAGGTGTATTTTAACTTTCTGCTAACAACTCCTTTCTAGGTTTCCACAACCCCTGTTGCACTGAAAATTTTAAGACCATAGCAGGAACAGGAAACTGCTGGTTACAAAAATCCTCGAAATAATGAATAGAAATATGTTTTTGCACTGCATCAGGACCTGTTTATAAGCTCCCATAGGAAACATGCACTCATGGCCATATTTGTCTTTGTGGTGCTGCACAGGTGTCCCTTTTTATATTTGAGGTTTGGGTTTTTTTTTCCTTGCTGCATGTGCCAGGCTTTCTGTTTGCTCAATGCAGCTGCAAGGAGTAGTGACACTCAAGTGGGTTTTCCTTGGAAAAGTAGTATTTTCATACACAAAGGGGAGCAGTCGTAGCAAGACCAACTCCTCTGTCTCCCTGTTGGGGGCTGCAAAGCAAGACCTGTAGTTAGACACTGTCTTATTTCCAGCTCTCCATTTGCTGGCAAAAGTGCAGGGCAGGGACTAATCCTCTTGGAATGCAGCCATTACCACTAAATAAGTATTAATTGCTGGATTCCAAGGGGATTAGCACAGTTGAACCCAATTATAGCAAATCGAAGCTCCGCTGTAAGGCACTACAGTGCATTGAAATGCAGTGAAGCAGCGTAGGACTGTCAGTCTGCAACATTTTATCAATAAAAATTGTGGGCTTACACGCTATAAACAGCAGACCATTTCTTTTCAGCGTATTAGTCTCCTGCCTGAATGGCATGCCGGGCTGGAGGCTACGGCTTGCTCACCAGTGAAAATGGTTGCTTTTTTTTAAACACCCATTATCTTAGTGTGAACATCTCCAAAAATGTTTTCAATACTTGTTGAGTTAATTACGGCACCGCAAGCATCACTCCCTGCTGGATCAGGGGCAAGGCTCTGCAAGTCTGTCTGGATTCTCACATCTCTAAAGTTGGCCAGCTCCTCCATCAGGTGATGTAGGAATTAATTTTGCCTGCGAGTGCTAACTGTATCAAATAGGCTTAGGAGAGCTCCTGATAACCGACCTGTTCTCAATCCCAGCAGTCTGCAGTGATGATTACAGGCATATCTCTGTGGTAGCAATACAGGAGCCAGAGGGCAGTGTGTAGTTATATATTTTTTTAATCCTCAGCTTGACTGTGGTGTAGGTTTGGTTTTTTTTTTTTTTTTTTAGTTTTCCGTTATTTCCTGTTAAAACTGCAAACCCTGCTGCTTTTTTTTTTTTAATAGTATAGTCAAAGCATAACCAGTAAGCGTGAAAAGGGAATGCTTCTGGGGATGAATCAGCCCCTTGCATTAGAGCTGTTCCAGGATTTTTTGTGTCCAGAGAAAGGATGGCATATGGATGCGCAGAACTAGTTGAATGTATGCCTTGACTATTTTATGAAAGATCTTATCCTTACGGATAATGAGCTGCACCTTAACCAGCATTAAACACACCGAGTTGTGCTTGGGGACCACTTCAGTTCCCTGACCCATTCTGTTTCAGGCACCACAGATCAAATATTGCAGTCTTCCCAGTGCAGGTAATTCTTGAAAATGTACTTTCCTCCACCCATATGTTTAGATGAAGAGTCAAGTTTAGCCGAGAGCTTTTCTTAACACAGCAGGAAGGGTTTTATATTTCCACTGTGGCCTTGTCTGTATGAAGAAAAATTGCTGCTGGTTCAGCTGAACAAGGGTTGGCATTCATTTCTAGGTCAGGGTTAACAAAGTCCTTACAATCTGACTGAAGTGAGTAAACTGAAACATCAGAATGGTTTAAACTGTTGGTAGAAATGCATTTGCAAGATCGGCCAGTGCACAATGTGGGCAGGAGATGATGAAGCTTTTACAGTGCTGTGTAGCTCCTAGAGATGCAAAGACTAGAAGGCTGAAAAGAAGGTGACACTCTAAGCAAGTCATTCCTCACGGTAGAATTGCAAGCTTTATGAACACAGAAAATCTTTTTCCTAGAGAAGAGACCGCTTCCCCTTTATCTCTTCCTGTACTGCTTGTCTGCGTGTGATTTGCATCTGCCATGCCATGCTTGTTGTGAGAATAACTCATAATACAAGCATGAGTGCTCTTCTGTATACTTTGATTATATTTGGAGAATGATAAGCTTGCCTTAGTTCAAAAGCTGAGGGATGGGGAGGTGAGAATTTCTAGGGGCACTGTTATGCAAAGCCTTTTTCTGACTCTACCCACACTTCCAACTGAAGTCCATATACTCTATTTCTCTGACCTTTCCCTATCTAAACATCAAAACACGCTGGCCCAACTGCTGTTCTCCCAGTGTGCCTACTGTTGCCATTAATCTCCCTTTCTTACACAGCTCTTCATTTCTTTTCCTTACCTTTGGCCTCAACTCTTTATTCAAAGTGATAATTTGCTGGCTTTCTGCCAGAGGGAAAAGCTATGATCAATAACAGGAGGAGACAGGGGTCAGCGGAATAGTGATGAGCAGTGCCATCTGCTTCTCTGGAAATACCGTTACCCAAAAATATCAATAACTAGGATGATATTTTAGCTTTTGGATAAGGCATCAGTGAGATTTAGGCAGCCAGCAGTGAGAGCAGGGGTCTTTTTCTGCTCACTAATTCCTTGTTTCAGCCAATCTTCTGTCATACAGAGACGTGGACAAGAAAGGGCTTTATCCAGCTTGCATTGGAATATAGAACACGTACCTGAGCACAGCCATTTCTGGGACTAATGACACCACTTTCAGGTTCAGTGCGTGGCAGCTCTCCTGAGCTGTGCTCTGCTTTCTGCCTGATGGTGAGTCAGAGCCCATCTCCAGCCTTTCCTTGGAGCTTTTGGGGTAGGAGAGCCACAAAGAAAACCCTCCCCAGGGCTGGGAGAGAGCAGAGGCTCAGCAGCACTGCCTGGGTGTCACAGAAGGGTATGCTGCCCTAACACACCTGGTGCTAGACTACTTCTAGTGTTTAGTAATTTTGGTGTTGACTGGCACAATATATAATAACTACTAAATTAAAGGAAAAGACAGTTTTATCCATGTGTTAGCCTTTATTACTCCAGACAGCAAGGTGAGAAATTTCTTCCAAGAACTTCAGTTTTCTTTGCCTTCAGAAGATTGTAAATCCTTACTTTTTGTATGCACTGTAACTCTCATCCCACCCATACTTTTGAGAAATTGTTCTCACCAGTTTCTGTACCTCCTGGGCATGCACATTCCTCTTTCTTTTCTAAGAATTAGAAACAGGAGGAAACAGAATTATGCATTGAGATGCTTATACTTCCTCCCAGCCTAAGCTCTGATCCTCAAGTGCATTATTAGTATTACTGTTGTAAACATTAAACACTCAGTGATCTGTTGAGCCAGATATATTTTGATGGGAGTGAGGCTGAGCTTTAAGCCTTAGGGTTCATCTAAGCGATGTTTTCAAGCTTTCCTAATTTACAGTTGTCTAAAATGAACTTTTATTTTTTATTAATAAAAAAGTGAAAATTTTTATTTGCCTGCATTTGAAAAGAGCACAATAATGTGAGATTTCTTACAAAGTAGAACTTAGAAATACGTTTTATATCCTTATGCGTTTAGCCAGCTGTATTGTTCAAGAGTGACTGTAACTTATTTTAAATTTCTATTTATGCCCTGTGCTGTACACTGGGAATAGTTGCATAAACCTCTTTTGAAGTCTGGTCAAATCTGATACCAGAAACAGAGACCAGCAGCCGCTGAGTGGGGATGATCTAGGAACCATCAGACAAAGTGGAAAAAACCCCAGCTTGCTGAAAACCATCTTGCTGAGAGGAAAAGGATGAATAACACCAGAAGAAACCCCAAGCATCAATACCAAGAAGGCGAACCCCAGCCCTCAGAGGCTGTGCAGGCAGAGGAAGCCAGCAGGTGGACTCCGAAAACCCTCATAGGAGATGAGCCGCTTCCTGTGGCGGCCGCACACCAGCGCAGCCCGTGGAGGAGCCTCTTCTTCTTCATCTTCTCCTCTCCTGAGGCCTCCCATCCCAGCACTGTCCGGCCGGGCAAGATGAAGTGGAGGAGGATCGGGATCCTTGCCACCCTGCAGGCACAGCTCCCAGCCACGGGTAAGGCGGGCTTTGGGCTTGCGAGGAGTTATTGTGAAGCTCTTAGGAGGAAAGGGTGCGACGTTTCCGTGGTGGATTCACCACCATTTTGGTAGCAGGAGGGTGTCCGTGTGAGCACCTCAGCCACGTCTGTCCTCCTGTGAAGGAGGAGCAGGACCTGCTGTGCTGAACTGGCCTGGGGTGAAGAGCCCCTCTGGAAGGCTGGGATGAGGGGTCCTTCTCCTGCTGGAGCGACGCCACAGCTGAACAGTAACTAAACAAAGCTCTCAGCCCTCACCTGGGCAGCTTTCCTTGTGATTTAAAAGGGGAAATTTGAGGCAGTGATGGAAAAGTAGTCACTCGAAGTAATCTGCATGGGAGAGGCTTTTCGTGGAGTTGGGCGGTGGGTTTGTGGCCCACAGCAGAGCCGGCAGGCGGGAAATGGGGCACAGATGGCAAGAAAAGGGGTCGAGCCCTTCCCCTCACATCTCTTCATGCTCCTCTCCACCAGACACGGCACAAGATGAAGCCATTCCTTCCTTTTTCTGTTTACTCCTGTGGTGCCTAGGCTGGCCCCACTTGGGCACCAAGTGGAGCAGCTTCCGTGTGCGCAAATCTTCCAAAGTCGTTTGAGAAGGAGGAATTTACTTTTTAGGAGCAGAGTAGATCAAAAGAGCAACAAAATTTACATCTGGAGAAAGCCTCAGGTGAGGTCTGAATGTGCCATAGGCCACATTTAAACATGCATTAAAGTAAAATCCCTCCAATATACGCCCTGGCTGTACTTAACAAACTCAGCATCCTCAAGAGCTTTGGTGACTGCCACAGATATTTTATTGGAAAGTTTTCTGGGGATGAGAGGAGAGTTTTGCAGCTGCTTGCTAATGCTGTGGAACCAGTCCAGGTGATTAGTGAGGTTTTTCTTTCAGGAGGGTTTTCAGTGGGGTTTTATGCTCTGTGGCAAGGCATGATTTGTGTTTGTCCTCCCTTCAACCCCTGAGGCCTCTGTCCCTTCCTGATACCCAAATATGATCCTGTACTTAAGTATACTTCTGATACTTATATTTTATACCTTACTCTCTATCCACAGATGCATATAAGGCTACAAAGGTATGCAAGTTACTTTAGGTCAAAATCCATCTGCAAAACCATCTTTTTGAATTTCCTCCTTTTTAACCTGTCACAGAGGATCTGTAGTTCAGGCTCCTATTTGTGTATTTTCAGCATAAAACTTTGAAAAATATATAATGCCGTTTGCAGAGGTCTCTGGTGCAAAGCTCTTGGGGGTATTCACACTCAAAAAGAATTCATTGGATCAAGTTTTGAACCAGACACTGTTATCATTGAGTTGGAGATAGCTGCCTGTGGATTTGAGGGGAAATATTTTTGATTGGATAACTAACAGTTTGAAGTATAGCAGTATTTAGCCAAAGAGTGTAGGTAAAATAGAAGAAATATAAATAAAAACTTGTGGAATTGTTGCCACATTATGGATACAGAATAGGCAGTAACAAAAATGTAAGATCTGTCATGAATTTAGTTCAACAATGAGACCAAGAAGTTGGGTTTTTCAGCTCAGAGCTGTGAGCAGAAAGAAGGACTTTCTACTGCCTGGGGTGTTTTCAAACTTTCTTAGAGTTCACTTCTAGAGGGACTTCTAGGGAAATGAACTTTTATTTTTTTTCATGAAACAAACTCAGAGTGGACAGATTCAGTAAGATGCATACCTCCTTTCAGTGAGTTCATCCCACTTCACTATAAAGTGTGCTTAGTCTTTAAAAGGGCAGTTGGAAGATGCCACCAAGATTAGCACTGAGGAACTCGCAAAGCCTTTCTTTTTGATCTTTGAGTTCTGAAGTAAATATGTCAGGCACGAGGGGGAAAAAAAAGTGTTTTAAAGTAATTCTAGAGATAGGCCATGAATTCTGATGCAGATTTGGAACTTATTGACACCAGACCACAAATTTCAGAATGCTCAAATTTGGCCTTTGAGTAATTACGGAGAAAAGGCATCTCACATTTATAAATACACATTTATATATATACGGGTTTGATTTTCTTTATTTCCCTCTTCAAAGGCACAAAAGTGTACATCTGGAAATTTAGCTGAGGTCCTCCTGTAACCCTGCTGTTAAAAAGTCCATGAAAAGTAATAATTATGAGCAGATGACTTTGTCAATCATGTTGTTTGTTGAGACATAAGAATATTAGAAGATTTGTACCCGAGAATCACAACTAAAATGGCAAAAATCTTCATACAGTTTATGGGGCTTTTGTTTTGAAGTATGGCAGGCTTAGATAGCAATGAAACAGTCCTGTGAGCAAGACTGTAGAATTGCCCCCCTATATTTTTTAAGGCTGGTGAGATGATGCTTTGATTTGTACAGACACATGCCACACACGTGTAAATAAATGCATGTGCAAGTCTTTAAGAACAGCCCTCCCCTGCTCTACACTTCTTTACTGAGTCACTTTTCTCAGAATTGTCTGCTAAACGGAACTGGACAGTGCCCTGTTTTTAGCTAACTCTGTGGAAACTGCAGCGTGTTGGTCTTTACGGGATGCTATTTGCACAACTCATTTCCACGCTGTTTTTCTGCTCTGCATGTCTGTATCTCCTGCCCATTGGGTGCCATGATGACAGGAGCCTTTTTCTAGTCAGTTTTGGGGACAGGTAATGGGTCTTAGCATTAATTCTTTTCTTCCCTTTCATCAGATGGTTTAGCTGCTCTACAGACGATGAGATTTGTAAACCAGGAGTTGTTTACAAGCTTGTCTGAGGAATCCAAACAAGTAAATTCAGATTTTTTTCCCCATGTACATTTTTTTCCCCATAAGTACATCCCCATGTACTTATATGCTGTCTTGAGTTCTCTGAGCTGAATTCTTGTTACACCTAGGGGGGAAAAAATTTAAAGGCTTAATTTTACATGTTTTATTTCTTTTTTTCTCCTGCCTGTTCACAATGATTCATTAATAATTCATGGAAAAACCCCTATGAACTGGCAGAATGGAACAAAATGTAGGCAATGTAGCCTTTCTTTGTAAAGGGACATTTGTTGAGCCCTTGCAGTGCTATGTTCAATTCTGTAATGCTTGTTACAGAGTAAGTGCTTTCTATCTTAACCCTTCCAAGCAGAATTCCTAATCAGTGAAGTAACAAATTAATGATCGCATTCCTTTTTTTTTTTAATGTGCACTAGATGGGAAGGATATACAAAATACAGAAAGCTATCTGCAAAATATATTTATTTTTTTCCTCTATGTGTCCTTCTTAAGTAAGACTATGCGGATAAAAATCCGAAGTGGAGATAAAAAGGAGGTTCACTAGCAGCTTAAAAGGGACAAGAATTTGATGTATAAATGAATGTTCATGTGAGGAATGTTTTTGACAGCCATCTTCTGTTGTTCACACAAACTTGAATTGTGACTAGCATGATGAGTAAATTTTTTATACATTTTTTTCCTTGCATATGGGTTATTTCCTAACTATTTACAAATTCTAACCAAATTCTGTTTAAAAAAGGAAGAAAAAATACTTTTTTGCACAATTGCAGACAACTATGTAATCCTCCTCATCTTTTCCAATTAATCATATATTTGAGTGTTTATATTATACATAGAAATGTAAGATGTATCAGTTATTCTGGCAAGGAAATAGAGGACCTTTTAGGGTGGCATGAATAGAAGATACAACTTCTTAAAAATACTTCAAATATATTGTGCTGAAGGTATCTACTTCGTCCGTGTGCATGTTTAACTCCTAGGTGTATTGTTGATTTTTCACTCTTCTGGGGACTTCAGTCAACAGATAAATTTAAGTTTCACTGCTGATTCTTTTTAGCTTTAATAAAACAATTTTTGCTCATCCAGAGTCTGTAAGAAGCTGAAATTTTGCAGATTTTTCTGATTAGTGATGTTTTCTAAGGTAATTTTTTGAGACTGGGACTGAATACTGTTTTCTTAATTAAATTAAACTCTGTTCCTTTAAGAAATACGTAGTATTTTTAGCTTTTTAAGTATGACAGTCCAAATCAGAATTTTTTCAGGAAAGTAAGGAAGACATTTATTTCTACTTTGTCCCTTGATTTATAACTTCATATGTAACAGGTAAAATGTGCAGGCAAATGAAAAATCTTGGTTTGCAGTCCTTCGATCTACTCACCCAAACGCACAGGTCTCGGAGGGCAGCGAAATGCTTGTGTTTAGCCCAAAACAGTGGGTTCATCCATCTCGGTGAAAGTCAGACTTCTTTCAGTCCTTTGCCAATGTAACTATGAAAAATAGAAGTAGAAACCAACTAGCTCCTCAGCCTCAGAGGTCGCCAGCACTGGTGTCCGTGAAAATTCCGCTGAAGTGATAGAAGCCACCTCAATTTTTGAACCATGTAGATTGGAAATATTTTGAGTCCTTACAAGTTCCCCAGGAATAAACCATCGACCTTTGGAATTTTGTTCTCAATCCTTTGTTATTTTGTTCTCAATCCTTTGTTATATGTCTGTTAAGTCTTACAAGAACAGCAAGTTTGGCGTTTTCCATCTTTCTGTGCTTTTGGTATATGAGAGTACGTTAAACATGTGCTTGTGGAGCCTGATGAAATGCTCGTGCTATCTGGCTTATTTCTTTTGTGAGATGTATCTGTAGAGAAAATTTCACCTCTATCCTGACTCCTTCTGAGTAGCAGGCCATTCTTTTCAGTTTTTCATATTTTTAAGCGAAGGAGAAGCCATAATGATAACACAACTCTCTGAAAACTCAGATAATGTGGAGGTGAAATATATTCCGAATTAGAATTCGATGGAAGCTGACAAGGGAGAAAGGTTGGAAAATCTTCAACAAATGATAGAATAAGCAGCAGCAGGGCGCACTGAATAAGTCTAGAGGGTGGCCAGTTGTCAGTACTTGTGGACTGTTTTGTTTGGGTTTTTTAGGACATCTCACAATATATGATTTATGTACAATTCAAGCTGTTGTCTTAGGTGAAAATCTTAACTTTCACTGCAAACAAACTTTTCTAGTTTCCTGGTAAAGTTTTCTAGCTTGTAAAGTTAACCTTGAAAATGCAAGCCTGCATGGTTCCAGAAAAAAATAAAAGAGCAACTTAGCTATATAATTTGTCACTTACAACTTTTTTTTTTTTTAAGGCAACTGCTGTTTTGGGGGTGCGATAGCGTGCTGCAATGTTCATGGTCGCAAACACTAAAAATAGTTTCCTCGTTGAAAAGCACACGAAACATTTTGAACCAGAGAACACTTAGAGACACTTTCCTAAGAACTCCCTGCCATGTTTGTATAATAAAAATGAATTAATAGATTTTATTATTTAAATCAGAGTAATGGTCTGAAACACTTATCTAATGGGATAAGATGCAGTCCCCAGGAAGTTAATGAGGGAATACTAATTTGGGTGGTGTTTTATTTCAGGTAAGTGTATGCTGGCCATCGAATAAAGACCTTTGTAACTAAAACCCCATTTTCCTGGTTGTTCATTCAAATTTCATAATGAGTTTGTTCCAGCCAAGAACATGGGTGTTTTGCATTAATTTCACTTAGAGTGTTGCTGTCATCTGCATGACAGCCAAACGTGAAATAAACAGAGCCAAGTATTTATAAAAACACTTCCCAAATATTTAACGCACCAGCGTGTGTTGTAAATTCATTCCAATTCCCCGTGGTGTACGTCTCCTCACAAAGCAAACTGAGGCTTGGGGGACACAGAACAGAAAAATCTCCAGCTGGTGACCACCGCATGGGTGGGTGCAAACAGAGGCTCTCTGCGTGGGTATGTGGATTTTGGAGGAGGGCTCAAGCTGCTTAGGTACTTTGTTTTCAAAACGTTTATTTTGAATTACTTCATGTGGAAACTCAGCTCAAACTAAAATTGAACATCCAGTATTTTACTTCTGATCAGATGAAATTGAAGCAAGTCTGGTGTAGTCTGACTATGTCACTTTTCAAATACTCTCAGCAAACTCAACTTCCTAATGGTTGATACCGTGCACTCCTAGTTATCAAATGTTCATTTTGTCACTCAGAAATAGCTGAAAGGTTTGAATTACCCCTTTAAAAAATGCATGTAAGCTGGATTCCTGAGCTGAGATCTTGCAGCTCACTATTAATACAGCAGAAATTTAAACCCTTGCAAAGAAAAATTGTGATGCTTATCGTATTATATAGTGTAGCCATAAAATTACTACAACATTTGGGTATTTCTTTAGTTGCATATCAGCAAGCTTCAGTCAGGGAACCCCATATCAAGTCTTGGGGAGCAGAAACAATTTCTGTGTTTATCCACTCCATGTTGTTGCGATTTATGTTGTTTCCCATCCAGCCATGTGAAGCCAACTCCAGGAAAGTAAGTCTTAATGGAATTTGGAGTTCTCTCCCTCTCTTTCTGCCTCTCTCATGGAGGTTTTTTTCTCCACGATGCAAATTTGCAGAATGTCATCACTTTGGGCTTTTATGTAAGTAAGGTAATTTCAGCAGCACTTTGTGCAAGCGTGCAGGTGCGTTTCTGGAGATGGCAAAAATAGAATAACATCTTACAAGTTGGATTAATAATCATCCTCTAAGGGAAGGAAGATGGGATACAGAGAGAGGGAAATACTCTTATTGTTGATATCTTGTAAAAAAATTCTACCTAAAGACAGTTTCTAAGAAGCAAACAATTCTGTGAATTACTATGAGAATAGTTGCTCCGTTCATAAAATGTCATCCATGTAGCAAATGAGTATCTTTGGACAATTTTTGGAAGAATGCTGTTTAAATTCTACAGATTTCTTTCTAACAACTTGCTGCTGCTTTTCATTTGTTGTTTTATTTTATGATTCGTTGCCTAGAGGTAAAATACCTGAGTTAGTGTCCACAGGGGAACTCACTCTGAAAGTTTCAGTCATTATAGACTAGAAACTCTTAAGCCAATTTGTAACAAAAAGATTTTCAAGAGAAATGTATGGAAGCAGTGCTGTATGAACTAAGGCAAGTATGTATTTTTCTGTTTGATTTTTTTTTTTTTATTATGACTTTCCATATTTTTCAGGAAATGAACAAATTCTTGCTGTTAATATTGGTTCAGCACTTAATAGTCTGTTGGAATTTGAAGAGATACAAATGCAACACAACCAAAGTAACCCATGTGATAATTAACTGAGGCTTATGATAATTAACTGGAGGCTTACAGTAGGGAGAGATTTGACTTTGTGCTTGTTTGTTACCTACATTTCCCCCCCCCTTATTTATCAGAAACATCTTCATTACTAAGAGGCTTCTGGTTCTTTCAGTCTCTTTCAGGACATGTAAATTCTCTGCCTAAATTTTTCTGAAGGGGTTTCTCTGATAAGTGAAGTAGGAGAATGAAATATTTGCGGGTGGTAATCTCAAAGAGAATTAGTGAAAGCAAATGAGAAAACCTTCCAGGGAAGGGAAGGGGAATCACTGTACCCCATCGCTAGATGCCTAATTTTAAACTTCTTGAAACTATTGATCTTTTAAACGTAAAACTGAGCATTCATGTGTTATGAGCATAACTGTATGCGCTGAATCAGAGAAGATAAACAAGTTTACCCGTCTGGATTTCAAGCAGAAGGTCAAACGCCATTCCAGTTACTTTAAAAAGGCTTTCTGGAATTTACCCTCTCGGAATAAGAGAGGTAATTTTTTTCCTGTCCTTAAAAGGAAAGAAAAATCAAAATCCCTAGATTTCTTTGGATAAAATTAGTTGTAATTATGCTTTCATGCTCATTTTTACTGGAGGAGGGAGGTGATGGGAGCTTTGCCCACCCACACTCCATGCTCTAGATGAGCAGAGTGGTGCAGGGAATGCTGAATCCCATGGCACACAGCTGCATCCTGCTTCATCTGGGTCGTGGCACATATGGGTGGCTGTTTGCTGCCGATGAGCCATAAAATGTCCTCATTTGAAAGCCCAAACCATCCCAAATTTTGGTAGATGGCCCCTATTTTCTGCATCGGGCTCAGTACAGTTTGCTGACAATCGGTATTTCTTTTTCTCCAGAAAATTATTCCTAATTTTATTGAAAATAGCACATTGTCTGGTTGGTTTTTTTTATACAGCAAGTTTGCAGGAGAACTTAGAGTAATTTTTTCAGGCTGTCTTGATGTGATCTAAAGTTCTGATGAGGACTGTTTGTAACTTCAAAAATGGCCCACTCCCAAAAGTTTGGAAAGAGCTACAGATCTTCAAGAGTTTTGCTTTTCTTTTTCCAAAATGGTTTGCCTAAAATATAATGAAATATTCAATGTTGTGCCAGCTGGGGTTGTTAATTGTCTTTTTTTCATTTCCAAAATGTGATCCATTCTGATCACATCTCCAAGTCTCTCTCTTTGACTCAAATGTTTAAAAACCCAAAATTCCTTCACAAAATTACTTCTTTCTGAAAGAACCAGCAGCTTTAATTTACCTTTTGAATTCTCTCTTAAATTTCACACGTCTCTAGTATCAATGTGAACGCGGCAGAAATGTTATTTTCCCTCTCCTATCTCTTCATGCAGCTAAATTAATCTCTTTTTTCCTAATAACTCAGATATTATTTCACTGCTTGACTTGCACTATGGTGCATTTGTTGCTGCTGTTAGCTATGTCTCTCCTGATGGAAAAGCAGCACTGCTTATTTTCAGGCTCGAGACAATTTTTTTTTTTGTAACTCTCTTAAAGAACTTAGATATGAACCTTCAGCCCTATCTTATTGTAACATCTTTTCCAAAGTGTTTTTCTCTGATTTTATCTTTCTCAGCTGCAGAGAAGTAGCTAACAAGTTTTCCCCCTTTCTCTCTTGCTCTTCTTTTTACATCCTGAGCCGAATGCCTGTTTGTTAGATATAGTGGTTGTATGGTAGTAGAACAAATATCAGGTTTAAAACAGAGCTTAAAGGGAAGCAACTTTCTGCAAAATTTTGAAATATTTTAGTTCCCCCCCACCCCCCTACTACCCTCGCCCTTATTTTCCATTGGGTTAATCCAAACTCTTCCAAAGTATTTTTGTGAGACACCGAAAAGTCAGTGAGCAATTTGTGTTCTGCATTTGGGTAGAGGGAAATGCAGATTCAGCTCTCTATTCTGAATGATTTGGAGCAGGAGCTTGAACGGGATTCCCACATGCTAAGCCATTTGAGACACTCTTGCTGATTTTGGTGAGAAATTCTGTCTATAAAGATTCCTTAGTTAATGGGTCATCAGAATTTCTCCTGGGAAAATATGCCTGGTGAATTTGATGAACTGATGAAAAGAAAAAAAAAAAAAGAGAGAAAAAAAAATCAAAAAATCTCAACCTCAGTTTGTAGTATTTTACGGAATCAATTTTATCCTTTGCAGTCAATAAATGGAGTTTCCCCATCCACTCTGGCAAAAATTGTTGTGCTCTCTTTAGCAGCAGCTGTATTACAGCACAAGCAGGATCACCGAGCAGGTTCCTGTGTGTGAGACTCTCTGCAAAATGGTGCACAGACGTGGGGCTGTTCCCTCATGGCTGGGTGTATAAAAATAGCATTAAAATAGCATTAACATGAGAACTGATAATATATGCTTATATATGGATGGTTCTGCCACTGCTGAAACCACATGAAATTATACAGGACTGGAAGATTTCGAAGAAGGCTACCAAACCTTAAAGATGTGCGGGGATCTGAGGGATTCAGCAGCCTGAAATTCGATCAGCAGAGGCAATCTGAGAAAGCCCAGCACATGTGCTGACCTTTCCTGAGCAGAAGGATTATCTGGAGCCAGAAAGGAGGGCTTCAGGTACTTAAAAAGATCTGGCAAGCAGCATCACCTCTAGATGTGCTGTAACTGTAATGTGGGGATGGTAATTAATTTCTGTCGAACTTGCCCCTTCTAATTAGTTCATGTCAGTGTTTTAGTAAGTGCCACTTATTTAAGCATAGCTAATTTAAAACTAATTTGGCTATCTTTCTCAGGCAGCTGTCCAGTGGTGTCAGCAGGAGTTTTACTTCAGACAAACTGCTTGGGCATTTACCCAGCTGCTCAGCCAGACTTCTGCAGCTCACGCAAAGATCCGTGCTGAAGGAAAGGTGCTGTTATCAGATAGCTGAAAACCAGTTCAGTGACGTTTTTGTGAGCTGCTGCCACCTCCGTAAAGACTGCAGTATGTGCCAACCATTTGGAAAGGAGAAAGATTCTCATTCTGTGCCTTTGGCTTCAGTGGGGTCTTCACCTCTTTTGAAGCTTTAGGGTCACACTATAATAAAAACATGGTAGTGTTCAGCCTCATCCATAGTTAGGAGGTATCTTATAGGAAGGAAATGAGTGCCTGTAAGTAGTTATATTATCTAGCATTTATTTGTCAATTTGCATTTATAAATGATTTTACAAAGCAGTTTTGATGAGATCTGCAGTTAAAAAGGTATAATTCCTAAAGCAGTTTTGTTTTGAGGTTTTCATCTTTCTTTAACTCCTCATTATCTTGTTTGGTTGTAGTTCTGATTATTTTTAAAGTATCTTCTGGTGCTTTTTAATCCATCTGATTGGAAGATGGCTATTAAGATACTAAGAAAAATCAATATGAATGAAATGTAACATTTTTGAATCGGGGAGTTTGAACTTTGGGATCTTTTTTGAAGGATTTGTAGATAATTCTGACAATTCCGATCATCCTCAATGGTCTTTCTCCCCTTAGTGAAACAGTGCTGTTTTTTAGATAAAGCAAGAAAATGGAAAAATGGAGTTTCAGGTTTTCTACTTTCACTTGTGGCTGATGATTTACTCTGCAACCTTTAGAAATCCACTGGAATGTGTGTAGGCTTTCCAATAAACTGGATCAATCAATTCCATCTTAATCAAAATAGGCCACACTGTTGGCTTTTCTTGTTAACTGTGCATTACTTACCTGCTCTTCAATACACAAGTAACACTTAGGAAGCGTTAACACACGTGGTCCTGAAGACTGTGTGGTATTTTAGGATTTGATTAATTGACACAGAGGTTTATTTGCCTATTTAGTGATGGTGTTTTGAAAGCTGAGATCTATCAAGCATATTTCAGATTCTCCAATGCAACATTTTATATTGATAGGAAATTAAATAAGAAAATTATATATAGGATATTTAAAGCATGCCTGCATCTAATTTGCTGCTACATTCACCCACACAGTGACACCTCCTGCTTACAAGACAGCCTTTACTTGCCTTAGGAAGATGGACAACGTTTTCCCTTCCTACTGTTTGGAAAGCCGTTGTAATTCAAGACTCAATTGAACTGATGAGAGTAACAAAAAAGTAAAGATTGGTTATGGACGTGCTATTAGCCTTCCTCAAGTGGGGACAGAGAGGAAAAAATGATGTCTGTGTGTTATTTCACACATACAAAGCATCTGGAGCTCTTTAGGAAATGTGCTCTAGAGTTGAACATTTATTGCTCTCCACACAACACGTGCATCTGTCACAGCTCTTAACATGAGGTGTTCAGCCTGGTGGGCAGCCAAGTGTTATTGTTGAGAGACAGCCTTACTGGGACCTCAAAAATACAAAACCAGTGATTCTCGCTACCTCTTACTCCTACTGGAACATCTGTGCTAAGACCTGATGATTGTGATGTCTGAATACCTCATTTAGGCTAATTAAAACATGATATTTTGAATGGAAGTAGTTCTTGCTATTTCAGCGGATGTGGAAGCTCGGCTCTCAGCTGTCTGTCTGCCTGCCCTTGCATGCTGCTTTCCTCCCAGGTAGCTCCTGGCTGCTGGGGACTTGCCCTATGCATTAACTATTAACCAGGCATCAAGGCAAGGCCCTCCTTTGGGGACTGGCTGCAGTTTATTTGCTCGGTGTGTGTAGAACTCTCTTGCCTGAGGCGCCAAACAGAGCACCTTGGTCTTGAACTCCCTGGTCTGGGGCTGCTGAGAAGTGAAGTCGCCTAAGGGGAGCTGTGTTTCAGCAGAGCTCTTGTTCTGCCTGCTTGGGCTTATCCAGGGAAATACCTGTAATGGGGCTTGGAAAATGCTCCATGTGTGGCACTTAGCTATTTTCTGTGTCATGTGTGTGAACCAGACAGGCGTGAGCTTGACTGAAAGCTACTTCAGGTTGTTTTGGTTTTTGTTTTTTTTTTTTCGCAAGCCTTTCTGTCTTGGGGTCTTGAGGTGAGAAAAAAAATTGTGAAATATTTGGTGATACAGCCCTTAAGTCAAGTGGCATTTTGAATGGAGTTTACATATAATTAGTCAAAACATTGCCTCTTCGACATCTGTATGTAGCATGTAAAAGAACACCCACTTGAGTATTCATGCAGGGGATGATTGCTGCCTAAAATGAACTGGGGGAGAGAAGATGAAATGAAAATGAGAATACATGTTTAAAAAAAAAGCTATAAACTGATTGCTGAATTACTTCAGGAGGACCAGAAGAAGGATCCACTCCGTCCAAATAGCTTTGGTATAGGGCAAAGGGGGTAGAACCCAAATCCTTACTTGGGAACAGTTGGCAGAGTTTCTGGAATGGACTTTTTGAGATGGTTGGCTGTAGGAGTTTGCCAGGGAGACCTTCCTCTGTCCTAATTTATTCTAATTTACGCAATTGAGAGTCGCATAAGAAGAGCAATGGTTGATCAACCCCATTACAGATATTTTTATGTTAATTTAATGGCTAAGTTCACATGTGCTCTTTGGTATATCAGCATGGAAATGTGTCTATTATTGAAACAATTTTTAGATGTAGATATCACGAGGGTCAACGATGATCTTTAGTGTTTGTTTACTGCAGACGTATTAAAATTACAAAATCTATTGATCTATTCATCTTTTATCAAATAAACAGCTGTTTTCGGTGAGTAAGTGAAGTTCTACTATTAGATACATAAAGCCCAAGGCAGAGGGAGTAATGGAGCTTTTTTTAAGCTTAGCATTACTGTTTCAAAGGCAGTGAGGGCTATTGCTGCTGGGACCTCCCCTGTTTCTGTTCTACTTCTTCTCTTTTTACTACCTGGATTTTGTGTTATATAATCAAATGGTGTGGGTATATCTTCCTAGTTATTTACATCCCCATCATCTGAGATTTATTATTGTTTATTATCATTTATTACCAATAGTAAATGGTTTGAAAAATGCAAACAGAAGTTGGGAAATCCAGAAATGTGAATTCATGAATATCTTTTTAAGTTTCGTTCTATTTGTCTTTCTCTGGCCATACTGCATGTATATCCCTGGATGTTCTCCTACACACACGTTTCTGATATAAGAAAGAAAAGGCTTTGTTTGTGTGCCTGTCACCTTTTAAAATTACATTATTGGAACTTAAGGGCTGGCAAATTTCCTGTCTTTAAAATATTGAATTCGTTGAATGACAGGAGTAACACCTTTAATATTATTTGAGAGATGTATAACATCCCTGCTGTAAGAAAGATTTGGTTAAAGCTGCTGCTGCTGCTTCAAGAGAATTTAAAACTGTGAGTGGAGAAAGGAATAGTACAGGTCCTTTTAATGGAATTGTGAGATGCAAGTTGGTTTTTTCCTGCCCCCTGTGTAATCCTTTCATATAGAGGGTCTCTGCACGGTCAGTAGTGTGGGAAGAGCAACGGTAGTTGCAGCTTAATTTAAAGAAAAGGCTTTTCAGCAGCCTGCTTGCTCAGGTTCATCAAACAATTATAGACATGAATATGTTTAATTCCTGAATTTTCGCTGCTGATGACCTTCTTAGCCAGCTTACAGGTATGAAAATAATGCAGTTCTGTGGCATGCAGGTTCTAAAATTTACATCAAGCCCCAGTTTTCTGAATAACCGGTCTGAAGTTTCTGGCACGGCAGTAACTGACTGTGCAGTTACCATTAAATACAGACAGCTCGCCTGTCGAACTCAAAATTTAAGAAAGAACATAATGTTTTATTTAGATACTGCTTCAATAAAATGTCTGAGTTCATGACAGGAGATATCTAGAGAGCTGGTCACAGCCATGGCCGTTCTGTCAGCTCCAGAAAGATGCTGATGGCTTGTTCTCTTAGGGGAGAAGTAAGTCAAGAGAGCAAACCATAAACCAGCACCACACACCTAGGTGGATGAGAGTGAGACATACTGGACTGCAAGGAGCAGGCAAGTCCGAGTCTCTGCCCTCTCATAAGGGAAGAGTAAGGGGGATGCTCTGCTATGAGGAAATACACCTTCGATGTCTGTTTTGGTCAGAGAGGCCTGTCCATGTTGCTTATCCCAAGGTCTAGGTCATTGCCGCGGTCACGTTCCCTCTTCTCCAAGAGAACCACTGCTCGTGGGTGGGTTGTGTGGACTCATGGAAGGACAGAAGCCTCAGTGCCCTGTTCAGTATGTAAGATGTCACCTCCGTACCCAGCATCATGCATCAAAAAGTAGCTGAGTGCTGAAATTAGTCTAGGTTGGCTACACCAGACTTTTGACCCTTATCAGCACCTCAACGGGTACTCATGTTGCAGTATGAATGGAACACCTCCTAAAAGCATCGCCATAAATGGACTCTTGTGAAAGCAGACAGAGAGAAGCCATGGCGCAAATTAGTCAAGCTATGCTAAAATTAGCTTCTTGATAGTTGGCATTGCAGTGAGCCTAACATGTTTTGGTCTCGCGATGCAGACAGGACTGTGATTTGTGTCTTTACCTTGTCCCTGAATTATGTAATAGCCTTTGGTTTTGGCTGGGCTGTAACGTGATTTGGGAATGTGGCTTGACACCATCTACGCTGCAGAATAAATGATGTTCCCAGCATGTTTGAGCAATTATCTGATGAGTACCTTGTCCTCCCCCAGTGAAGACTATTTTTAATCTTTTAATGAATCAGCACTTGCTACTCATCTCATTGCTTTCATTAATCTAATGATTCCTTAGAAACTGGAAATACTTCATAACCCCTAATGGGTCCTCACACTTCTCTCCTGAAGTAGTATGTTCTTGTAATTTCTGTTCTAATGAGGTAAATCAAAGTGCAGAATGGTTAATTGTCTTTCAGAAAGTCTCTGTCAAAGTCAGCAACAGAACTCCCAATTGCTTTATCCATTAAATATGGTATCTTTCCATGCTTGAGTTCATGATGAACTAATAGAATGGAAAACTGGTCTAGAGCAGGCAAGAAACTATTTATGCAAAAGTGTATTTCAGGAGCCTTGTTCATGAGCTTTCAGCTAAAGCAAGGGGAAGTTGTTTCATGTTGCTGGTTTTGCACAAAAACTGCTATATAAGTAGAAACTCATATTAAGATAAGAGAAGTATCTCCACACAAGCTGTTGCAGCAAGAATGAAAAGGAATGGAAGATAAATGCAGTGCTGAAGCATGTAGCAGGTGAGTTGTAAGGTACTCTATGTACCTTTACAACCACCAAATTGAAAGAAATTTAAAAATTGTCAACCAAAGCCAACCTGCTTGACTGTAAGTAAATGCCATGTCCAGCATGGAAAAGCCCAGACACAGCAGTATGACACAGAATATGGTTAAAATCCATTTGATGACTCATAGAAGGATGCTGGGAATGCTGAAATTTTACTAAATAGTAGAGTCCAAAAGGACACGTGCAAAGAAGATAAGGAGTAAATGAGATACATCAGTGAGGATTTAGGTTAAGATAGAAAGGGCTTGGAAAGGGAAGTCTTAACTGATAATAGATACAAGGTTTGAGTCTGGTTGTTAAAATGATACTCTCCATGATACTATCCTTGTTACTGGGAGTGCTAAAGATGTGCTGGAAACCACAAGGCAGCAGGATTTTGCTTAAGCAGACATCCGTTGGATGAAAACAGCAGAGCTGGCTTTACCTTGAAGGAGTGGGACATCAACAACTCTATATTTGAAGGGGATCAAGATGAAAATAACCTCCAAAAAACCCGCCATGGATGTGTTGTTCTGTAGTGAACTGACAGAAGGATGTTATGGCCAGAAGGGAAATCTTCCTTTGAGTCTGTTTTTTTCTTGGAAAGGCAATACTGCATTAAATTAGAGGCTTCAGTGGAAAAAGTGCATCCGTCGACCTTCTTGATTTGTTTCTTATTTCTAGCAACATTTTAATAGAGAAGTACTTTTTTGTTGTTGTTGTTTCCAAGCAAAACACACATGAAAAGTAGGAATAAGGTCTCGAGTTCCCAGGGGATTGCTGTGAGACTGGATAGTGTGTCTGCATCAACCCAGATGACTGTCCTAGGATTGCTGCTGGGCAGCCGACCCTCAGGTGGGCTGCTACTGATCTTAGCAAAGCAGCAGGATGATGAACACTTGACTGCCTCAAAACGTTGGCATCTGTAACTGGAAAAGTTTGTAAATTTAAAACGGCAGGGGTTTTCCAAGGTGTTGAAAAGGAATGGGGAGAGTGGGTGGCAGAGGAGCCACTATAAATTTTCTCCAGATACAGAGGCTGAAAATGTTTTGAATTCTTCCCCTTTGGACTTGCCTTAAGCTGAGGACCAGAATCAGAGGGGCTTTCAGGAAAGCTGTGTGTGGGTGTAGAAAATGAAAGTATGGTAAGGCTACAGTCTTCAAACTAATACAGAGAATAAGTTCAATAATGTCACGGGGTCTGAGACTGTGATATTAATTTTCCTCTTATACAGGAAAGCCACGGTGCCTCGCACATTGCTGGTTGTCACATGATGCTGTCACATGCCTTTCCCATTTGTGATCCTTTTGGATCCAGGACTGTCGCTGATCTGCCACATGAATGTCACTTGGCCATTGCCTGTTTCTGTGCCTGTACCCCTTTGTTACTTGTTTACTTGGGCTCTGATTGTGTTGCACCTCATACAGCGTATTAATTAATGCGCTGATTGAAGCTAGGATTAACCAGAAGCACAAGTCTTTGCAGGTCTGAGGTACATGCAGTCTTTTGAGAACAGCTGCTGTATTTAAGCAGGTGCACGTGTAACACCATAAACAGTATTGTCTAAAACTGCGGTGATTGATGGCTGGACCTCAAGACTATTTAATGATTTACAATGGCAATCAAGTCTTGCTGTTATCATTTTATGGGCACTGAACATTCATCAATGAGAAATACAACCCTTATAGCAAAGCAGGTTGCTATTGGGAGTTTCATGTGGAGGTCAGCTGGATAGCTGAGTACCTCTGTCAAAAGCCTCTGGGTAATTTAAAGTAAAAGAGCTTCGTGCGTTTGGTTTGGGCTTTTGGTTTAAAATTTTCCGTCAGTCTCCGGAGACAGTGGTGCTTTCTCACAAGAGCATCTTAGAGACTGCATCTCTTCCACTGCTGACTTGTTTAGGGTCAGAGAGGTGCTTCGACACCGAGACTGTGACTCCTTTTGTTTTCAATGGTTTTGTGCGCTCCTCCTGAAATGCGCAAAGTGTCAGGCTGCTTTCCCCTCAACTCAGCAGAAAATGCTAGCACTGCTGATCTCTGTGACAGAGCAACGGGTGACAAACTGCCTTGTCATTTCAATCAAAGCCACCCACACTTGTCATTAGGTTTATCCAGGGTTAAACTGTTCATTACGCGCCAGCCTGGCTGCCAGGGGTGGCTGTTTTTCTTAATCTCGTGTCATAACTGTTGTAGGTCGGAGGTGGGGATGGAAGCACCTGCTGGCTCGAGTGACAGCTTTATTCTGGGAGCTGCAGACTCAGCTGAAAGAGAAAACAAATGGGGACACGAATTAGTGGGCCTGCAGTTCACAGGCATAATGCGTTTTGTCAAATTAAGAGTTTGTTTAAATGAAATTATACAGCAGTTCTCATCTCCTGCTTCCTATGTGCCCTAATTTTGGACTTCTCTGGAAACTTTGGTTTTCTATATTCTTCTTGTATCCTTCTCTCACATGAAACTGCTTTTTAGTGTTGTTTGGATTTTCTTTTCTTTTTTTTTTTCTTTTTTTTTTTTTTTTTAAGAGTCCTTGATGTTTTAATTGGAATATATCCAACAAAATTTGTTACAAATTCTTATTCCAGGTTTTTGGTTAAAAAAGGCAAATATGTAAGAAGAGATGATGTGGACTCAGGTAGTGTAACCTATTTCACATTGTAACAGTGTAACTCCAAATACCTTTCATTTTTATTTTTGTCATGTTATGTCTCTGGATTATAAACTTATTTTTCTTCATCTTGGCCATAGTGTTAGGGCAATACTGTTCGGTGCCTTATCTCTTGGAAGTGGGAATCTTGTTTTGAGTCTGACACTGACAGGCTTTGCCTACTACTTACTACAGCTAGGTGGAAATAGAGTATTTCTAAACTTTTCATTATGTACTGCCCTATTATTTGTAAAAAGCCCACCTGGACTCCTGGGAGAGAGCTGCTCCCTGAATAGCTAAGGGAGAATAGAATAATTAGATTTATATTTATTTTTATCCCAACCACAGAAAGAAAATGTCTTCTTTTGAGTATTTTGAATAAACATTCTATGATAGATTTTTTTATATATTATAACGTTTACTACAGGTGCATTAAAACTTTGATTTAATTTCCATAGTGTGTTCAAGTACTGGGTATGGTGCATGTGTATTTTTTTACAACTTAAACTACATAAATTCTGGCAATACTGCCAACTATTCATTGCTACTGGATAACTTTCAATGACCGAAATATCCTAAGCAATTTCAATAACTCAAGCTTTAAACAAATATAACTTGTTACAGCATGCTTTCTTATATCTTCTTGGTTTAATCAACCCTATATAGATAAAGAAGCTTTTAAGATAAATATATATAATTATGTGCTACAGTGTCTTTATTATACATCTATTTTATGTTATTCTAATACACATCTTTTTTATGTGTATTCTAATAATGTTGAGGCTTTCCAAGAGAACATACAGCTTGAGTCTCAAAGTTGGGCTCTGGGGCAAGTTTTTATTATCATGGCCATTAAAATAAGTGGTTCTTCTCATACAGAAAAGCAACATCAGTCATCTGACCTGCATCTTTCCCTCAGTGCTCAGAAAAAAAGGGCTTTTATCAGCAGAGTTTCTCTCTGCTTGCAGAAATGCAGCAAAAGTAGACTGGGATAGTTTTTAGGAACTTCCTAAGATTTTTCAGTCACGTACCTGGTTTGTTCAGATCCTTTGTTTATAAGGCAGAGCAGGTGAACCTTTTGGCCTGACACAGTGAGGGGCATGGACCTAGACCTTCCATTTGGGATGGATAAGAGCAGTGAGACCTCAACGCTTGCACAGAGTCAGGCCCTCTGTCGTTACCTGGGATTGTGTGGTTGCAGATGGTTTGAGTTTGATTGGAATTTATTACTGAGTGATTTAAAATTTGAGAGCTTTCCTGTGGGACGTATGTGGAATGGGGAGGAAGGGTAAGATTAAAGGAAGGGGAGGAGAGAACAAGGCAAATGTTCTGTCAAGGCTAGGCTACTTGCAGAGACAGCCGAGGTGAGAACAAAAGGGGAAGCATCAGAGGGTAAGCAGCAAAGCATAGGGTTGAGGGGAGAATTGTAGGGATGATGGCCCAGCAACTTACCTTTGTATCCCCCTTTTCATGTTAGAAATGATCCTGGGAAGCCAAGCTGTGGTTCAGAGGCAAGACGCGATTCAAACGCTGCTTTGATGGTGACCCCTAAGGGAAAGGTAGAAATGACCTTCCTAAAGTTTTGCTTACACAGATGAGGACCAGCACAGAATCCCAGAGAGAGCTCTGGATTCATCTCATGAGGGTTGTGGGTTGAGGGTTGAATCTCACACAGCATCAAGCTGTGATAGCCGTACCTCCCTCGCAGGTGAGTACACAGGTTTGGATAAACATATGTTGTCCATCAGAACTGTCCACACCACGGGTTGTTCTCCTACCTTTTAACGCTTTCTGTCCTCAGGTATTTCACTCATTCGTTCTTTGCACATAAGGAATCCTTACTGTTCCTTCACTGACTGGTAAAAGTGGGGTTGAACCATTACAGGGTCAGTTCTGCGCATGACACAAGAATAGCAAATGTGCTGCCAATTCCCCAGGAAAAGGAAGAGCAGGGATCAATTACAAATCTGCTCATGTTGCACCTCACTGGCCTGAAATGTTTCGGGATAAATTCTATGGGAAAGACACACAAGAGAGGAATGTGGAAAGAAAGATAAAATGCAAAGTAGCTTTACCAAAGACTATGAGGATAACTAAACTGATTACTTGGTAAATTATTATTAATTATCTCCACAAAGGAATGGATGGTGGATTTATCCGAATTATTTTTCCTGGTGCTGCACGGAACAGAGAGGTGGGAGGTATTGTACCTGATGGAGTATAGGTCCTGTAAAGGGCTCCGTGAAGCTCACAAAAAAGTGTCAGTAGGATGTGCAGGTGAAAATTTGGGTCTGAAGAGATGATTAATGAGGATCTGTAAGAACAGATATGGATATTACTATTTAATGTCATGTTTAATAACAATGGCAGAAAAATGTAGGAGCATGTGAATAAAACTTATAGATGACACAGGCTAGGAACGTCTTCAACACAGAAGTAGTCTTCAATATCAGACAGAATTTCATGGACATACAAGAGACATATAACAACTCATCCAATGTGTCTTATTTATCTTTGTTTTAAAAATTCCGGAATATGACCACTTTATTTCCTTGCAGATTATGTCTTTAGATTTAACAAAACAGTGGTAAGCTCATGGGTTCCCTTCCCTCCTGTCAGAAGTACAAGAGAAAATTAGATGTAAGTTGGTATCTGAAGTTCAGCCAAAGTTTGCACCTCTAATGGTGTTTGAATTCACTGACTGCTGTGTGAATTACATAATTCTTAAACTTTTTTTAAAAATTGAATACAAGTAATGTACTGCTTTGTATCCTTAGCTATGTTTTACTCAATAACAAGGCATTCAGGTCAGTGTAATTCAGATATGTCAGAGATCTCACGTTTGCTGCTGTGCCACCTTCTGCCTCAGTAAACAAGAGGAGATCCCTGTTTCCTTTTTGAAACAAAACCAGAGAAGTGTGTTCGAGCGTTTCCCCGCTTCAAGCCCGTTGCCGGTTTAACCTGGATTTCCGTGCCTCGCTCAGTGTTTCCCCTGGTGATTTTTATTTGGTGTATCATGCATTCATTTACCTTCAATGTCTTTTAATGCCTACTAAAAGAAACTCGTTAGTAGTATCGAATATGAAATACTAATTGTCATTAATATATCAACATTGGATCCCATTCCTTGAGTATCCTCTGAAGTCTGGGGGGAGCAGGACGAGAATCTTAGTCTGAATCCAACTTCTTTTTTTTTCTTCTGTATTTTTAGCCAGTGCTGAAAGCATAACAAGTTTGCAGGGAAATGTGGCTCTTGGAAGGAAGGTGGTAGATGAAAGCAGATGGCTTGGCTTTTTGTGAGAGCATCCAGGATGGACATTAATCCCTGCCTTGCTGCATAACTAAACACAGTCCCATGAAACATTTGCCCAGTTCTGTCTGTTACAGAACTGCCAATGTGTCGTATTTTTCTCAAGTATCCTGTGCTTTTGTTTTTATTTATTTTTGAATACAAGCTAATTATTTATATAACCCTGGCGCCCTTTTTTTTTTTTTAATTTTAAAGCATGTAGAGTTGGCAGCTCAGTGCCTCTGCTGTTTCCACCACATCCTATCTAAATTTGCTTTTACCTTTTCAGTAGTCATGTGCTTGCCTGCCTCTACACGTTTTTCTCTGTCCTTCTGCAGCTGGCACAGGAGCCCTTGCTGTGTTTTGCAGCTTTGGGAGTTGCTGAATGCTTCTCAGTGGTCTGTCTCTTTTTGACCTCACTGCACCTCGTGGATATTGCTCTGAAATTTGCAGATGTGGAGATGAGCTGGAAAAGTTTTTGCAGTGGGAAGGGCAAGGAGGTGGACTTGGGTGGAAGAAGGTTCTGTAAACTCCACCAAGAGTCAGAGCATCCCCCAGCTGTGGCTCTGGGGCACAGCTGGGCAGTGGAACAATCGTCCTGGCACTGCAGGGACTGAAAACAAGCAGCAGAAAACCCCACGCAGAGTCAGAAAAACGATGACTTCTGTGAACTGGGGTGTTTCCGTGGGTGAGGCTGCCTCCCGTGGGGTCACCTTTTATCGTAAACAGGAGCAAGCAGCTGGGCTGGGGCTTGCCAGGCAGAGCTGAGCCGCACAAAACTCAGGGCTGACTTTGTGCTGAACCAGCTGGGTCCAATCTGCACTCTGGGAGGCTGTGCCACTCGCCCTTTGGTTTACAGCCTGGGGACATGGGTCTGTGCAATAGAGGTGAAGGTGGGAAATATCCCAGAGAAGATCCCGGGGCACTAAACCAGAGAAGGTTTTAAATAAATGGGTTTTTTTACCGTTCAGTTGTTGAGTTTTCTCCATCTGAAACGGCATAGACTAAATTAAAATGCCGGGTGCTACAAAGTTTCTTGTATCATTGTAGTAAATTAAATAGATAAATTATAACATTTCAATACCAACATGGCAAAGAGATGTTACTAAATCATACCAGAACTTAGATCCCAACACAGAGAGACTTAAAAACTTTTTTCTGGAGTCAACTGGGAACCTTTTATCTGTTTAGTTTTGGTTTTTTAAAAGTGTTTTCTTATAACAATCAGAAGATTCTTTGATTTAGAAAATACGTATTGTTTGATATTTAAAAATGGGACTTCGTAAGAATTAAAAAGGAAATATGGCATGAAAGTGTACACAGCTTTATCTTTCCTTTGATATTTCAGAAAAACAACCCCCCCCCAAGAAATCTAAGTTTTAATTTTTCAGAAACAAAATCTTGCAAATTGTAATGTTCTCCAAAGAGATGGTCTGAGCTGTTGTGTTCCATTATGGGCATTTCAGCAAAGACAGAGCTTTCCTTTTCTTTAATAATACAATGGATGCAAGTCAGAAGCATGAAGTATTAAAACTGCGTTTTTGCCACTCTTTAGTGCCACAAGATCTTGTTTCTTTAAAATAAAACCAACAGGAGTGTTTGCAATGAAAACATCATTTTTATTTATAGCAAATTGATAAACGTAACTTGAACTTTTTAGCATGCAAACTCAGCCAACAGTCTGGGGCACCAGAAGATATGAATTTCCATCACTGGAGCGTCTTAGAGCACACATACCAATTTCTGCAAGGTGCACTGGGACAGAAATAACTGAGCTTTTCAGCTTTTTTGGGTGAGTTATCAGGTTCATCTCAAGGTCGAAAAGGATGTTCAAGCAGGCAATTAACTTACCAGTTTAAGTTAAAGCTCTGGTTTGCTGCTTTGAGGAGGATGTAATCTGGGCCCTGGGCAGTTACTTCTCCTTTAGCACAAATGAACACGTCAAGCATGAAATTTAATGTGTTCTTACTTTTGCAAAGAAAAATGTTCTTGTAACGTGGTCTAAATAGCAAATGCAACATAATATGTACTCACAATTGAAGACTTTATGGCCAAAAGTAAGAGAGAAATAATGCGTTAATTTTTTAAAAAATAATGTTATTTTAAAATCCTTTTTTTCTACTTCTGTTAACAATTTAGTCCTTTTTATTACAAACATTAACAGGCTGTACTTAACGTAGTTTATGTACTTTATCATCTTGTTTTCTGATGCCTTGGTAACTTTTGATGTTTGAGTCCCTGCTATCTTGTAGGCTCTCCTAGTGCAGTATTTTGAAGGAGAGATGCAACATGCTCTCCCACAGACTTTGCTTTCAGCTTACTGATTAACTATTTCACTTCTGTGACTGGTGGCTGGGCTTTGACAAGTACCCACTAGTTAGGAACATTATAAATAAACAGAGAAGGAAGCAGACATCTGATTTCATGGCTCTTTTGTCCATGCAGTTAAGGACACAATTCTCTGTAAAGCAGCACAAACTCCCTAATAACCTAAGATACCTTATGCTGAATTCATTTATTAAGCTGATTTTTTAATCCTCCGAAGAACACATCTCTGACCTGTCATTAATTTCTCACCTGTCACAAAAAAGTGATAATTTTTCTTCAGACTTTGCTGGGGTTCGTGCAGTTGACCAGGTCTTTAGGGTTTTTTCTTCAAAAAATAAATATACCCCTTTTTTAACTTCTCCGTGACAGAAAAATGTGGAGGTGTGTATGGCAAAGAATCTGATGAGAAAGAAAACAGAGGATGCTGCTTTTTTGTCATGATCTTGGGATGTGAGGTGTGAATGAATGCAGTCTGCAGCATTTTCGATTGCCTGTAATAACAGATGTCCCAGCTAATAGATTGTTGAGATAGATAATAGTGAATTAGGCAGAGCTAGCACGTGGATGTGAGCACTAACAAGTGCATGTTGTTTTAAGCTTCAGCATTGTCCCTGATGTAGTTGAGTTGGCGCTTCATGAGTGCCAGCAAAGCCCAGACTATATGCAAGAGAACATCACACTCTCACCCAGAAAAACAGATTTTGGTGGGGGTGAACAGCCCTGTCTCTCTTTGTAAGCTGTATCCTTGCTGTGTGCCTGGGGCATCAGCTGTTCCCTGGCTATGCCAGCGGGTTCAGGGATGCTTCCTGAGCTGCAAGCCGGGCTTGCCCACTGCTAGGGCTGTTTACCACTAGCAAGAACAGGACAGAAAATGCTGAACAGATGAAATGCTTTGATTTTTCCACTGTTTTGTCTGTATTGCTTAGGTCTCTTCCTTTAAATAGAGGAGTAAAATTATAAATGAATCTGTAGTTCCTCTCTGCTCAAGTGGAAAATATGTTATTGTCTGTTTTTATGAATCCATTCGAAGCTGCTTACTCTTCTTTTCCGTGGCTGCCTTCTGAGTCTTTTTGCTGCTGTTATCCAGCTGTTTATTGCCCTTCTCCAAGCTCCTTCCACTCCTCTCCCACCAGGCACTGATGTGAAAGGAGGCAGGAGTGACACAGCAGCAAAGACAGGCTGTTTGGGTGCTGAAAGAGGCTTCAGGCTAGTGACAGGCTCACGCTCCCAGCACAGCCCAGAGGGAAGAGACCCTGCAGAAGGAAAGCCCCGGGGTGATGAGACCCATTTCAAAGGTTGTGCAGCTTCCTCTGCACTGCTCTCTGTGAGAGGGGAGGCAGGGAGGCTTTCCTGAAACCAGGCAAAGCAGGGCAGGTGTTTGCCTTTATCGTTGAACTTTTTTTCCTTTCATGGATGTGTCTGCCTGAAAGCCACTGGTGTTTCGTGGGTGATTTGCTCGGCTGAGCATCTTCTCTTCTCTGGTGTGTAACCCAAGAAATGGCTTGGGTGAGTGTTTGTAGATACAGGTACATATATAAAAATATGTATGAGGGTTATGTGGTGTACCCATGAATATATATATATATATATATATATAAAAATACATGTACGTACACCCTTGGTCTGTGGCATTGCACCTATGTTTATGTGGAAGGGAAAGAGAGCGAGCACGTTGCACCTAAGTGAGAGGAAATGGCAATGGGTGAACCCAAAAGTTTCAAACGCTCATTTAAACTGAAGAGCATCATTGATTTAGCCGAGTCCTGCAGCTCTGGAAGGTGGCATGGGAAGGGAATCCTCTTGTATCTCTGTATTTCTTTCAGTGTGTCTGTCACTGGCTTATCAATAGTCACTTTGGGAGGAGAATGCTCTGAGGCTACATAAATGCAAAATAATGGGGTGAAGGCAATACCAGCCTTGTGGAATTGAAGATGTTTATCGAAAGGCCAGTATAGATTTTTATTTTGATTATTCCAACTTCACCACATGTTTGGAATGAAGGGAGGAAATGTTCTCGAATTCAAATACAGATATTTTGATGCTTTTGCATCTCTGGCTACAGCTAATATTAGAAGTTCTAAAATACCACAGCTCTGTGAACACCGCTGTACTTTGCGGTTACCTAGAATTTGTATTTCTTATGAGAAAGGCATAGCCTAACCTCATAAGACTTGGGTTTAAACTTCTGAATGACAAACTGTGTTTTGTTGCTTGCTCACAGGAGCCAATGCAGTATATTCCAGAGAGCACAAACAGGGCTTTTTTTTGCCCTCTGACATAGTAAATTGACTTATTTTTCCCTAAATCTATAAAGTCCATTATTCAGATTGAAACTTTCCTGTTGCTCGTTATGAAGGGGTGGGAGTTGGCAAGAAATACTCAGAAAATTCATGCTGTAATTCATGGTCCTTCTTACCAAAGAGGAGGAGAATGAATTTGTGTATCAGTGGTTATTCTATATGGATATGAATTTGGTTTTGCGTCTGGCAATTTTTAATCCAGAGTCAAGCTGCCTTCTGGGAAAAAGAAAAAAGAAGAAAAAACAACTCGTCACCTCCTCTTTCTTCCTTAGCCTGTCTGGCAGCATTTGGACTCACACTGCCCTGTTGCACCCTTGGTCTGGCACTACAACACAAGATCATTTAGTGCTGATTTTTACTTTTTTCTCCAAGCTCCCACAGTGTGCTGAGAGCCAAATTTTCCAGCTCAGGCAGCAGAGGTGGAGGACATTCTGTGCCGAGGCATTGGGTTCTCTCTGCTGAGCTCTGCAGACACGTCCCATTTAATGGACAAATGCAGTAACTCCCGCAAAGACAGCCACGGTTTGGAAGCAAACAAACAACCTTTTTCACCACCCTTTAAGTTGAAAACAAAAGTGTTGGTGTATAAGATTGTGTCATACACGTATTGCCTGGAGGGTGTCAAAAGGGCTTTCTTTGGAGCCAGGTACATCAAAGGAAAAGCAGTCCCTGCTCGTGCTGTGTAGTGGGGTTGGCGTGACGCCTCTTTGGTTGGTTGAAAGCCTGTGCAGTCTTTCTGCAGGGTCTGACACGGAGCAGAGGTGGGACACTGATCCCAGATGTTGCTGCTGCTTCTTGCATCCGTGGGGTCACCCGTCTGGCTGTCCGTGTGTTTCTCAGAGGATTGCTTGCTTGCTCAGTCCTCTTAAGGTCCCAAGTTTGGGAAAATGATGCCTGTGACCCAGACTTAAGGTGTTGCCCTGTTTAAGTCAAGCTCTTTTTTGTTTGGTGTTTTTTTTATTCCTGCTGTAAAAAAGGAGAGGCTGAAGAGCCCTGAAATTGTAAAGCCTTCTCCTACACTTACTTTACTTTGAGGTAACAATTTCTATCTCGGTTAGAGGAGTTTTCAGCTGCTCTGAGCAAGTGCTTTCCCAGACACACCTGGCGTTGGCTGGCTGAGCTCAGGAGAGTCTCAGATGTGTGTTTGCCGGGGCGGTGCGTGGGGGGTAGATCCGTATCTGTCTAAGGGCAGCGTCACGTCGCGCTTTGAGGCTTCGAGGGGGCCGGGGCGTGCGTGAGTGAGGGACCAGGAGCTTCGTTTTGTCGCCACAGTTTATAAGTGAAAGGGACTCGGTGGGCATGGATCTTGTTCTTGCTGTCAGGCAGGCAAGCACGGCCCCCGAGAGTCTCTCAGCAGGGGAACAAATCTGTGTAAAATGTTCAAGCCATTTCATAATCAGCTTCATGAGCAGATCTTCAAAATACTCAAAGGTCTCCCAGACATCCGTTGTTTTGAACAAGAAAGAAAGGTTGAAGGAAAGAATAGGGAAAAAACCCAACAAAACAAACATGATTAGTGGTATTAACCTGACACAAGAAACAAAGAGGATGGAGATTTCTGACAGAAGAAGCCAGCCTGTGCTGTGGAGTGGGGCCAGAGCAGCAGCTTGTGCACTGCTGGAGGGGAGCAGGCTCCCTCCTCCACTGAGCCCATGTCCTGCCCCATGGCAGGCCCGAGTAAACCAGAAAAATCACAGGTGATCTGCTGGGCAAACAGCTCCTGAGCAGTTCCTGAAACAGCCTGGCCGGTTTCGTGCAGCTGCTCTGTGGTAAATGATGGGGGATTTTCTGGGGCTGCACCAGGATGCAGCAGCAAGGTGTTGGAACAAGAAAACGCATTTGTTTTTCTGAGAGTGTGGCATCAAACTCTGATTTGTATGGTCCACGCTGAAACACAGATCTGATCCTTTCTGACCAAAGTACAGCGTGTCTAGAATGTAAAAAAAAGGCAAAGGTATCTCTACAAAGAGAAGTGTATCATTAACAAAACCTGATGAAAGCACAATTAGTGGTCGGCATGGAAAGCTGTAACACAGAGGTGAGCCAGTTGGGTAGGAGTAAGAAATGTGATTTATCTGTCTGCGAAGGATAATAAAGCAGTCATTCTCTCCTTAACTGTGGCTATAAAGCTATTATTAAAACCAGCCTGGAGAGAGTCTGGTGTGCAATGCCCAGGGGGGCAGCAAGCATAAAAGAGTGTCCTTGGCTGATGTCATGGCTCCGGGTTTGCTGTTCCTCCCTGAACTTTCCTGACCAGCACTGAGAACACCATTACGCTGCAAGTACTTTTTCGTGCTCAAAGTCCTATTTTGTCTAACTTCTTACAGCGCAGAGTGATTTTAAAAATACGACAACACTGAACACTCTGGTAACTATAGAAAATAATTTGATGACATCACTTATTTTTCTGTCATTTCCCACCATTAAGATTGTCTGCATAAAATGCACTTTCTTGGCCTTTTAACAAGTACTCGGGAAGTTTGTGCAGCAGTTGTTTGTGTAGGGTCATTTGAATTCAATACCTTATAATCATCTCCATGCTTGTGCTATAGATTTTGATTCTTACGTGACCTAATAAGGTTAAAAAGGATGTTTTTAAATAGAGACAGGCATGGTTTTGCAGAAACAGCTGGGGTTCTCTTTTGACCTAGTGGCGCATTTGTGATTTGAGGAACCTGGACGAAAACAACTGGGAGAGTAGTGCCAAATTCTCTGTAGTAGTGCAAGCAGCATGTGGAACTGGCTTCTTTCACTTTTACCCTTCTGCTCAGTAATAAAAATAAAAAATAAAATACAATTCTTGGCTGAAAATAAGGATATCAATTTTGCTTCTTCAGCTGTAAAGTGAGTAGTCATTGAGCAAAATGACTATGCATTATTTCCATGAAAATGCAGGTGCCATCAGACACCACCACACCAGAATAAGCACAAAACATTTCTGTGGAAATCAGTAGTCAGTCAGGGTTTCTGAGAGTCAAGAGCTCACAAGTTGATCTACATGTGTTAATAACTTTGTTCAGAGATTTTATTATTGATTTCAACACTGATAGGTAGCTTTCTGCATGGTAAAATTTAAGCTGTCCCTCTTCCAGTAGAGCTTGATCTGAGTTTGCAGAAGAAGAAGGTGCTTCTGATTAGATGCAAATCTGTATGCAAACAGACAAATGTACTCCCTTCACTTCAACTGCAGTAATCTGCTAAGAGAAATTCAAACAGCAGAGTTTATTTTGTTTTTAAAACATGGTTTTACTGACACTTCCCAAAAAAACTGAAAGTACAACTAACTTTGAAATACAATTTTAAAAAAAATCTTAATTATACAGTTGTGTCTTGAATTACAAATTGGTTTTGCATGAATTCTAACTATGCCCAATATCTGATACCGGGTTATTCTGCAGATAGCATAACCAGCTGCAGAATTTAATCTCTTAAAAGCTGCAGAAATACTAATCTCCGAACAGCCCACCAAGAGGGTATTTCTGTGTCGTAGTCAGCTGAGAATTTTAAGTGAAGCCGTACGTTCAGTGTGATACTCTATTTAACTTTACCTAGATTATAAATAGCAGCATAAAACTGTCGCTCAATTGCTGCTTCTGAAGTGTACATAATAATTTTGCATAGGATTTGGTGGTTTTTTGTCTTTTATGCTACCGGCATTATGAGAGTGCTAGAAATGTGACAGGGAAAGGAGAAGAAATACTGCGTTTATTGTTGTAAACTGTTTCTTAAAACCGTAGTGTTTGGATCACCAATTGTTAGCATGGTAATAAAATAACTGAACAGACTTTCGCTGTCCTAGCTGGTCAGACATTTTCTCTTTCAGGGACTTTTTTCTGATCATAAACTCACAAGAGTGAGATATTTAACAGTGGGACACTGGAGGAGGATGGGGCTTATTAGCAGGGAAATTTGGCTTCAGGGGGCTTGTGGCACTAGTTTACTAAAATAAAATTGTTGAAGGTATATGCAGATTTGCTTATGATTTCTCTGTTTAAATTTAATTGTTTTCACCAGCATATGAAATTAAATGTATCTTTATGAAATGAATTAATTAAAATAATGTTTGCTCTATAGCTGCATCTACATCTCTATGTAATTTAATTTAGATAAAAACCCACTAGGTGATGGTGGATGCTGTTGTGTTCGATAAATTTCAGGTGACGGCATGGAATCTGTTAGGAAATTACTTTTTTGTCATGTCAAAGCAGAAAGTTGACTGACAGGAGAAATACATAGTAATTTTATTTTTTTTTCCATCATTTTTTTGTGAAGCAGTTTTACATCCTAAGCAGTATCAGGCAGAGCAGGTTACAAAGCCAGACTTCTTTTCCTTCATGTGCATGGACTTTCTCCTTAGACCTTTGTATTTTGTGCTTGTGCTGTGCTCTTCTGCAGTGGAAATGCTGAAATATTTGGAGAGTTAAATCTGTATATTTGGTGCTGTGCAATGAGCTGAACCATCCGGTCCTTCCTGCTTTTTTGCCTTGTAGTAAATTATTCTAATGTAAGTCCTGCAATGGACTTGGAGTAAACCACTGCTAATTTTTGTTGATAAAATAGAAATGCAGCTTTAGGATATAGTTCTAGAAAAATAATACTGTTTAAATTGAAGGGTTCAGAGGCAATTTTTTTTGTTTGTTTTGCTGACTTCTATTGTGTAGGCATGTGAAAATGAATTTCAAAAGAACAGACTGTCGGGTTACTCCAAAAGCAGGGTAGAATACAGCAAATTTAAAGAGTAAGGAAAAGGTTTATTTTCCAGAAAAAAAATTGTGTGGGGTCATACTTCTCAAACTTGAATTTGTTACACTGAGTAAAGATTTATTGCATAATGAATACTGTGGTAGAAAAAACACTTGCATTTATCTTTTAATTATTGACGCTCACTCCCTGTTTCTTGTGCCTCTTTGAAGGTGTGCATGTGTCTGCTCTAGTGCTAAACCTGTTCTCATTGAATTAAATGGCCTTTGCTAATTCGAAATCGATGGTGTAGGGAATGAATTCAGCCATTTTTGGGATCTGCTCTTTACTGGGAAGAGAACCTGGACATTTGTTTACGTTCACTCGCGTTTCTTCCTCCGTTTGGATGAGGTAACACAATCCTCGTGAGTGCTATCGGCTCCAATAGCTTTACTTTTTTTGCCTGTAAAAACAGGGCAGCCTCTCCAAATGGATTTCAAGGGATAGATTGAAATAATTAATGCACATCTAATGGCTAATTCTGTGGGATAACACTTTGTTTAATGGGATTAATTCCAGGCTTGCACATGCCAGAAACTCCTGGAGGCACAGATGAGGCCACTGCAAAGCACCTCAAAGTAGGTCTCTGGCACCTTCCCTCTGTCCTGTTAGGAATACACACCAAGTCCAGGTGTGAATGAATTATGGATTCATCAAGACTAATCTCAGAAAAGCATTTGTATTAAGGGAGGAGAGTGTTTTGTCCTCCACAAGCCCATGCATTATCTGGGCAGCCCAGCGTTGTGTTACAAATTTTAGGTAGCACAATACACAATAAAGGGTTCCATGGCAGGGAGAAATTGTAATGGATAGAAGTAAAAGAAAGATTTTTCTTAGAGAGTACAAAAAGTAAATTAAACGCTGAGGATCCTTTTCACATTTAGGAGAAAATTTATTCTCTGTGGGTGTTTGATCACTTGGCAATTTTTCACCCCATCCAACAGTTCTGTGACTGCACTTTCCCAAACTGTGCTTTCAATAAAGCTGACCTAAGCTCCCAGCGCTGTGAAAAATGGAGCTCATATAAATTTCCTTTGCATTCTAAATCCATCTCAGCTGCACACAGAAAGTAAACAAGTACAGTTTCCACACAGCCTTTTTATCTCTCCGCACATCCCAGAGGCTTCCCAATCTGGCTTTTTGTGGGAGAGAGGGGGTGTTTAAAGTAAACATAATTTCAAAATTTTCATCCATTTTAGAAGCAGCATTAAAGATCTTAAAAGGAACATGTTTTATGAGGCTGACAAGCAATTAGATGAGTGCAGTGGTAGTACAAGTGCATGATTCTACACTTACAAAATTAGTTGGAGTGAGAAAAATCAGAGACAACATAATATCACATCTCAAGAGTCTGCTTCAGATAGGTGCTCTGAAACTTGAAGGTATGAACAGAATTGTTCTGTAAAATATATCTGGTAAGTGGCTGAGAGCTGCTTGTCTGCGTTAAGATGGAAAGAATAAATACAAGGTATCTAAATCCTCTGAAATAGCTGTGCCATTCCTCCAGGAAAACAAAACTAAACTAAATCGAGTCATAAGCAATAAAATAGGATTTCTCTTTGCTAAATTTCTAGAAAATCTTTTAACAAAAAATCTTGAAGAAAAAACAATAGGGTAAATTTAGTGCTGTCGATGAAATTAGTTTAAATAATTCATGATAGCTCACCTTTCCATATTTTCAATGTATTCCCAATTGATTAATGGAGTTAACTTGACAAATTCTAATATTAGTTGAATGCAGTGGATAAATCATAATTACTTCGTCTCAGTTGCAAATACTGCCACGGAACTTGTAGTGTAAATAAATAGGAAATTTTCTTTGTGATGAGAGATTGGGGTCCTTTTCCTCGGGTTTTTAGTTTGTGTTTTTCCTACAAGTCTGCTTCAACAGATAAGCAATTAAGAAGGTACCATCTTCCAACGCCTGAGCTTTTGAGAGCACTTCAGTATTTCTGGCGGTTAATGTATTACTTTTATCTTATAGTTGGTGAAATAAAGGTGTTACGTAAAGTCATTAATGATAAGGAAATTCTTTCCTTCTATTTCTCCCACCCCACACGTGAATGTACTGTGTTTTAACAGTCTTTAATTCAGTCAACATTTACATATATGCTCGTTATTCTTGCCATTTCCTACCTATGCATGAGAAGGTGTGTTTCAAAACATGGCACTTTTTTTCCCCCTTATCCTGCAATGCCATCTGAGATAAGGCTTTGTAAAGTTTGGTGTAGTCCCTCAGGTGGCTCTTAACAAAATGCAGCAGTGGAGATGTACCAGCCACAGTTTTGTCACCTGATAGAGGAGCACAGGCCTCAGCAGTGAGGTGTTAACAGGGATAAATAAAGCCGTGCCCCATTTGCACATCCATGACCAAAGCCTTTTCTCTTCAGCAGTGCTTTGCTCTGCCATAAAATTTTAGCTGCATAGTTGCTACACACTATGAAAATGTGAATGCTCTCAAATCAGAGGAAGGACATTTCAGAGGTGGAAGAAGCGATTCCTTCTTTTTCAAGTGGAATTTGTGAGGGTTCCTGGAGTTAGGGTTTGCTCTGAGCCCCTTTGCTGAATGACTCCATCGAGGACCCAGGCAAGGTTTGTTGTGGTATTTCCATTTTGTGATAGCTCATCCATTGACTCTTTTTTTTAATGACACCTGTGCAATGCTTCATGTGCTGTTTTCAGAGTGGAATATTTCCCAGTGGTCTTAATATCATTATTGCTAAGCCTTGTTGAGCAATGCTCAACAAACAAAAATATGCAGGGAATTAATATTATACCAAATCCTTAATCAGCCTTTCTCTTTACTCTGTACATAACTTCTTGTTGCACAGGAGGGGTTTTTTTTGTTGTTTTTTTTTTTTTTTCTTTTGCGTCTTCTGGCGGAGGCAGAACATGACACACACACCTCTCCACTAAATGGGTCAGTGGCAGGGGACTGCTCTGAAACCTCTCCCTCTGTGTGCAGCTACTGCAGGGTTTAGAGCCTCAGCCGTTGGGGCCGGTGTAACCTCCTTCCTGCCTGAGAACCGGAGCCACTGCCTCTGCAGATGGTTTAACTATTTCCCTCCTTGACACCAAGCTTCACTAGGAATTTCTCCACCCTCAGAAGCCTTGTTGCAAGTGGATGTGCAATGAAAACATCTTGAGGCTTTGCTAGCCTTAAAATAGTCTGCTCCTAGCTGTCCTGCTAAAGTAAATCTTGCAGCCTTTCCACCACTTTTCTACCCTGTGTGTCTACCTTCCCTATGATTCAGTCATTTACCTGCTGAAAAACATTGGGAAATGTGTTGAAAATGTTGAATGACAGCTACCTGGGTTTTGAAAAATGTTGCTATGGACTTAAACTAAAAAAGTGGATGGCCTTTTTTATTTGGGGTTTGGTGTCCTTCCCGACTCTGGCTCTTTTGGCACTGGTTAGATCTGGTACTGTCGGTGAGCTTAGGTGGAAATTGATCCCAGAAAAAGGAAAAAGAAGACCTGGTTTGATTCCAGTAGGATTAGCTGTGATGAGTGTCCAGGCATGGCTTTGACCATACCTCAAGCATGGCTCCTGTAATTGTCCCAACTTTGGTCCATGTTGGCTGCAAGGGAAGGAACTGCTCATGGGCTGACTGTTCCCTGTAAACGGCCTCGTAGCTGCAATTCCTCCTCCAGCACCTCCACCCTTAGCGTGTGTTCTCCTGAGGGATTTTTTACTTCTTTGCTTGCAGCAAATCAAGGGAGTTGCAATTAAGCTCAGTCTGAGACAAAAGAGCCCTGGTGAGGCTCTTGCTGGGCTTGTGTTCCTCTGCATCCAGTTCCCACCATTTCCCATCAGTAGGGATAGCCCCCATAAGCTTAATGACTTTTGGAAGTCTGAAACTAGGATAAAAGGGAGTGGAGCTGTCTTAGAAATCTCCAAGTTGGAAACTTGTTCATGTTATCAATACATTTGATTGCTGGAGCCATGAGCGGTGAGCTAGCTGTCAAATCTAACTTAAAAATGCTAATTTAAAGTGCTTAGGGAAGCATCTGCCATGTCTGTGAGGTGCTCACTGAACAGAGAAACACATCTGATTGTGATCAGCAGCGTCTTGTGTCTGACTTAGTGTCTCTTCCTTCAGCCTTGCAGCGTGAAGTCTCTTTGGGATTCCCGGGGAGACACGGAGGCTGAATTCTTTTATGGAGTCCTCCATCATGTGCACGGGGTTGTAGGAGCTCTACATGAAAAGGCCACCTGATAGTAAATCAGTCTGGGCTGAGTTACTGCTGTGGGACAGAGTTGGTAGGGCAAGGGAAAGGCTAAGTGACCTAGAAGCATTTGAATAATAATTCTTGCCTCTTTGTGCACTTAACACCAGATGGAATTAGACAATAGAAAATTTACAGCGGGGAACACCTTTTACATTAACTGGATTAAACTTTTGCTGTCCCTGATGAAGATGGGTGTAGTAAAAGCACTTGTGCCTAATCTGAACTCCCTAGGAAAGCTGGAGGAGCTGCACAGCTTGCATCTGTCAGCCCAGCGCGTTGGATATCCACGTCTGCAGTTGCCCTGTGCATGGTTTGCTGTCTCTAGGAGGCAACATCAGGCTTGCTTCAGGAAAGCCCTTTGCACCAAGACGTTGCTAAACTGAGAAGTGAAAGCAGTTGCTTTTTCTGAGAATGACTGACTGTTTTGATGAAGCAAGGAGTCCCCTTCCAGAGATGAGCAAGGCGCTCCCCTCCTTTCTATTTCTGACGAGGCTCTGGAAGGATTTGGAGGGTGAAAGGCTGCCTTATTTAATTATATATTCAAAGTTAATCTTCTTCACTTTCAGACTGAAAAGGTAAATAATTTATTATTTTCTGCACATGTTTTCTCTTCCCACATATCAAAGAGCTCAGTTGGAGATCTATTTTCTTGCTCCTGTTACAGTACCCTGGACTTTTTTATTAGACTCTTTATTCCGTGATGTGCTAGAAAATCATAGAATCATAGAAAAGTTTGTGTTGGAAGGGACCTTCAAGATCATCTAGTTCCAAACCCTCTGCCATGGGCGGGAACACCAATGTTTAGCCCTCTGTGGCAATATAATATTTTCCTTCTTTTGACTCTATTTCTTCCAAATAAATCAGAGGGAAACTTGAATTATTTGAACTTTGTGTTAATGCCTTCCTGAAGGGGATCCTAAAAGGAGTATGAAGGGCTCACAAGAATCCTAAAGCATAGCCCTTTTCATAGGGCTAACACAAATTGGTGTAAAAAAGGGTAAGTTAATGACCTAAAATACTTTCCTTTTTAAGTGTAGTTATTTGGGCTGCCTAACATCTGGTCTTATAACCTGAACCCTGATCATATCAGCAGTTTCCTCTGACAACAATTAACTCTAATACTGAACTTCAAGGGCACGAGCCCTGCTTTGGGCCATGTTGTGTTTCACAAATATGTGATAGAATATTGATGACAAATTAGTTGAGCCTCTGCAGGTGAAGGAGGATTCAGCCTCTGCTTCTTCAGCCTTGGAGGGTCACAGGTTTGTTTGTTGTTTATATCTATGAGTAAAACCCATAGAAATATATAAATATAAATAAACTCCATGATAGATACATTCTTTACGAACAGGATTATCTGTAGTAATTTTAGCTGGCTAACTTCCAGGCATTTAGTCTGGGCTGTCTTTTCAGCTGCAGGCCTGTGTGCACTTGAAGTGAAGCACCATGCAGGGTGCTCATCTCTCTCCTTGTTCTGCCCCAAGCCCAGGGAGCTCTCCTGGGTTCAGAATTTTGCTCTCAGATAGCAGCAGTGAGGCAAGACCCATTACACCCAGCATCTCCCTGCTGTCAGCCTCCAGAGAGTGAGTCTGGTGGGTGCCTGATGTGTGGTGTGGTGGCAGTGGCACTTGCAGCTGTGGAATTCTGTCCCCACGGGGTTCCAGGAACACAAACCTGCAGCGAGAGGCTCTTGGATGATATAGGGTAGAAGTGAGGTGAAGTGAGCTACAATCCAGAGTCACAGGGGTCACTGCTGGTGGAAGATGGTGGTGTCTGAGAAAAGCTGCCTGCTTTGCCCCAGCGAGCAGCTGTGGCAGCTCTGGGCTGTTGGGAGAAGGCCCTACAGGATCTGCCTTTAAACACCTTTGTATGTAAGCACAGCTGCCTCAATAAATCTCTTGTGCTGGGATTGGTTTTCATGGGCTTCACTGAGAAACTCGGTTTCCAGGAAGATAAAACGCTTCATTTACAGCTGTGTTACTGAATTTTGGTAACCCCTAAAAGTAAAACTCTTAAATGAATCACTTAATAAGGGCCATGGGAGAGAAAAAATTTTATGGTGGACAGATTTGATCTGGATTTACAAGTAATTCAGCTTTTACGGTCTGTATTTCTCAAACCATTATCAGGAATCATGGTCTAACCCAACCCAGATACACAGTAAAAACATCGGAGGAGGAAAATCCTATTAAAAAGAAATATTCTGGCATGTTTCAAGGGTCCAGGCCGTGTTCCAGTGATTCACTTCAGCTGATCCCTGTTGGTACTCGCTGCATTGGGCCAGCCCTGTGGACTCGACTGCAGCCAGCTTTGGGGTGCAGCATCCCTCTGTTCTGTCGTGTTTTGGAGCAGGGCAACTGTGTCTGCATGTGGGTTCTGGGACTCCCTGGCTCTCTCCAGGTCTGGAGCAGGGGGGCAGGTGGCTGAAGCTAAACCTGCTGCCCTGTGCAGGAGAGCTGGTGCTGGCCCTGAGCCAGGGGCTTGAAACCCTCTGTGAAACCACGCGGGGCTCTCAAGGCGGGTGCCCGCAGCGCAGCCTCCCTCGCCGGCCCCCAGGCTTCCTCTCCCTCGGCTCCTGGGGCTGCTCTTGGGCCCTTGCTACAGGGTTTTTTCTTGCTTGTTTGTCCGCAGCAGTTCTGAATTGTCTTTTCTTTCTATTTTTTTTCCTTTCTTTTTTTTTTTTTTCCCATGCCATACTTCAGAAAGTAAAAGGACACAGGGGGTTGTTGCAGAGGTGCTGGCAGAGCTGCTTGGAGGGTGTGAGTGTGGAGCAGGATGAGGGAGATGCCAGCCTCGGGTCCCAGTGTGAGAACGAAGGGACCTGCAGCAGCAGGAGAGAGTGCCCAGGCACAGAGGATGGCAGGACCCAGGCACAGAGGAGGGCAGGGCTGCATTGCTGGGTGGGAGCAGAGAAGAGGAGGGGAACAAAAGCCCAGGCTTTGGAAGGAGGAGGTGCTGGGAAGAAACTTCTCAGGAGCAGAAGCACAGCTGGTGAAAGAGTTCCAGGTGTATGCCATTGGGATGGAGAAGGGCTGGAAGCCTGGGCAGTGCTCTACTCAGTGACTCTGTCTCCTCTCAGTTCTGTCAGGCCCTACCCAGGCTGTGTCAGCTCGCTGTACAAAGCTTTCCAGAGCTTCTCCTGTACAAGCTCCTAAAACTACAAGGTAATTTCCAAATGCACAGTTTGTTTCTGTTTGCCCTCACATCCTGGTGGTCTCTCAGAAGATGTCCCCTGTGCCCTGCAGCGGGCGATGGAACTGTGCAGCTCCCTGCACAGGAGCACGACACGAGCATGATTAAGTGACAACTAATTGTTACTCCTTCAGAGTTTGCTTCCCTCTCGAGCCAGATCACCCCTCCGATCTCATCTTTGAGCCCTTGCGTATTTGTGCATCTAGGCCTTACCTTGTGCCGCAGCTCCTTTTGGATTCCTGATGAGAGAGATGCTGTCTGTCTGAGGCAGGTTGAAGCAGTAAATCTGACATCATTGACAATGCCATGTACCTGTCTTCCCCACTGGCCTGAGACCTGACACTGGCCATGCCTCTGCCTCTACTGGGACATCTTGCTTTAAAACTCTGCTGTATTTCACTGGACTGCTGAAATCTGGACTGGTAAAACACTGGTACGTGAATATTGGAAGGATGTTGTGCAGTTCCCTGTGGGCACCGAGTAACCTGTTGTATTGGGTCTGATCAAGCCAGGGTCAACCCACTACACCTGTGAGGTTAAGAGCGAGGCTCATCAGTGAAATATTTACTATTTGTGCTTTGCTCTGTGTGAGGCAGCTGAGTGCGAGTGCTCCCTCAGGCCTGGCACGTCTGGCTCTGCCCAGCTCCCATCATCAGCTCGTGCCCTGTGACCTTGGCCTCAGCCCCCAGACCAGGGCTGCTGAGGGATAGAAAATACATTTTGGTGGTGCCTAAGGGACTGGCCTTGTGTTTTGAAGAGGCAGTAAGCCCTCCTCTAGCGATTTAAAAACCTAAACTGGTCCTGCTCACCTGCATGGATGGTAACTGCTTTAACCGCCACTTGTTCGTGCTGCTCCCTATCTCGTTGACCTTTGTTTCAACAGGCTTTGTACCTTCTGTCTTTCTCTCTCTCTCTCACTTTCTAATCCAGAAACCTGTTGCCAAGGTTATTATTTAGAAAGTGCTTTGTACGTTTTGCTTTGTTTTAATTAAGAATACAGAAGTCAAACGTATTAAGGAAGGAAATAACGTGAGCTAAGAGATAGGACAAGGGGAGGTAGCTTCAAGCTGCACCAGAGAAGGTTCAGGTTGGTTATTAGGAAAATTTTCTGTGCTGAAAGAGTAGTTAAGCACTGAAACAGGCTCCCCAGGGAAATGGTGGAGTCACCATCCCTGGAAGTGTTCAAAAAATGTGTAGATGTGACACTTCATCATATGCTTTAGTGGGCATGGTGGTATTTGGCTGAAGGTTGAACTTGATGATACCAGAGGTCTTCTCCCACCCTAATAATTCCGTTCATTGTATTGTTTTTTTTCCTAAACATTGGTCTTCCTCATTGTCTCAAAACATATTTTTCCAGGAACAATCGCAGCCAGAGTAGCAGGCCTTCCCTCCCTGAACAGCTTTAATCCATTACCTGGGATGCTGGAGGCCAGGCTGCCCCACATAAGCACCACGTGGGCACTTGCTTGGCTCTGCAGAGTCAGCCAAGCTTGACCATGGTTGGCACAGAGCCACAGCTAAATCCCCTGCACTCTTGACATCTCCTCTACAGTTCTCTACGTCTCCTGCTTCAGCTCCTCCTGGTCTGGGGATTTTATTAGTGCTGGAGAAATACTGAACTTGAGATGATTGTATGAATGTGCCTGGCTTTGGTACAAGAAGAGGGGATTCAGGGCCAGGATACGCAAAGAGTACCCAAAAATGCTGCCTTCAGCAGATCTCAGATGCCTCCAGGCTGGTGTAAAATATTGTCCTGTGAACAGTTTAGAAGAAAAGCTCCGGGAAGGTAATCTCAGCTTGTTTGTTGGTTTAATATACAATATTGGGCAAATAACATAATCTCTCTGTCTCTATTTACCCCATGTATATGAAATTCTATAGTCCTGAGGAAATGTGGTGAAGGTTATTTTTCATTTGAAGGTGCCTTGAAACATATTTTTTAAATGATAGAATGATAGAAAAAGAGGGGGAAAAGAAGGAAAACCATCTAGGACCTCAATTTATTTTCATGGATTTGTTTCTAAATGCATGATTTGAAAAAAAAAAAAGGTATGCAAACTCCTGGTACAAACAAACAAATTTACTCTTTGGTATTTTTTTCTGGCTGTGTGAGGCTGTCAGTGGGAACGGGGATTGTTTATCTTCATCGAAGTACTTTGCAGGTTATTGATCAGTTTTGTCTGTCTCTTTTGAACTCCCTCCAAATCTGTACAAAGCACAACTCAGATTAATTTTAAGGCGTTTGTTTTGTTTTGTTTTTTATATAACTGTGCAATACAGCTTTACCTTGGGGGATGGACCTGGAGCTGCGTATTGGATCTATAGTTACTCAGCCTTTGATTTTTTTTTAGCTATATTTTGTGAACTTTCTACATCTTTATGAACTGATACAGGGGCACTTTCCTCAGATTTATCTGCTGAAACACAACAATATTGAGGTGTCCTACTGGACGTGGTCAGTGTATAAGTATTTAAATAGTGGCCGAAAAGAAGACGGAGAATCCCTTTTTAGAAGGGGTCACATGGAAAACATGAGGAGCAATGGGTTCAAGCTCTGCTGGATCAATTCCTATTGGACACAAGAGGACAATTTTTCACAATGAGAACAATTAACTATTGCAATAATCTCACCAGGAAAGTGGTGATTCCCCAGCACTGGGGACACACTTTAGGATCCATCTGGACAGCGTGCTGGGCCATATTTTCTAGACTGTGCTTTTGCCAGGAACAGTTGGACAGGATGATCCTTGAAATCCTCTTTCAACATGGTATTCTATGATTCTATGAAATAAAAATTTTAAATCTTCTATGGGAAGGCCACCCAAGGAGAAGCAGCCAAAGGCATCAGAGGTTCCTGTGCAGAAATTTGGATTTAAACCCTTTCTCTCAACCGGAAAGCCCATCCAGGTGTCTCATAATTATCTTTATGGATGTGTCCTGACGTCTGGGGTTAAAAGTCTGTCTCTCCTGCCCGAAGCTCCCTTCTCACCTTTAACAGTGTCCAGCATTCACAAACTGGGAGCCCAAAAGAACCCTCACAGAGAATATGTAACCTGCGATACAGGAGATGCATCTTCAAAGCCTTCGAAACTGGGTAGCGATTTCAGCCTGGGTCTCCCACTGAATGTGACGGTGTCAATCATTCTTTACATTTAATGCAGAATTAAAAAGCCCTCCCCTAAAATTTTGTCCAAACAGATGTATTTTCTTATACACACTTGATGAAGGAAGCCTTAACCAGGCCCAGCCATGAATCCCTGCAGGAGATGCTCCTGGGTTTTCCCAGAAAATAAACATCCTGTGTTGGCTGGGGGAGTTTGCAAACGTTTCTGTCCATGGAGATACTCTCAGCTGGCTGAGGTCCTGGACAGTCTGGTTTAACTGAACCTCTTTAGAGAGAAGGCTGGACTTGCCGTGGTCCTTTTTGACCAGATTAATCCTGTAATTCTTATATTCAGAATTCCATCTCCTTTGCGAAGGGGCAGTGTTTCCCTCACACTGGCTATTATTTTTCCATGAGGTGCTATGCAGCACTGGTACATTCATGCTGCCGAGCACCCAGTGACACAAATCACCTTGTTTGCTGATATATCTGATATTTTTGTACAGATGCTGCATCAGTTCTCGGCCTCGCAGATCCCAGGCTCTGCTACATGCTGGATGGATTCCTCTTCATTTATGCAGTGATCATGACAGCCCTTTTTGTGAAGGCAAAGGTCAGTCTAACCAAGCACAGATGCATTTGGTTTGGTGGTGTAAAATAGCTGGGCTGGGCTGGAAAGTGAGAGTGGAGAGGAACCATCTCTTAGAACAGGACTTTTTTATTCTTTCATTTTCTTTCTCTCTTCCAACCCCCCCTGGTTTTTGGTATCTACTTGAACAACCTGGGGAACTTCTTTCCAAAGGTTCATGAATGGAGGGGGGAAGAGTATATGAGAGTATTTTTATGCTACACTTATGGATACACCAGAGATTCTGGATTTTGTAGATGGGAAATGACTGATCAAGAGTGACGTGGAATTTTTTCTCCTGCTTTGTCACTGGAAAGAGAGGAGGGGATACACAGAAAATTCAGGGAAAATGCCAAGCTTGTGAAGGATGTATTAAAATGTCTCAATAACTCAGACATCTTTGATACTATGAGTGTGATGATGCAAACAATATAACCCAAACAACCACAGGAGAGGAATTCTGTAATTGCTACAAACATGATTCTATGCCTAAATATAGATTGAGCTAGAAGGTTACTTTTAATGAAGAATTGAATGTGATAATAACTCAAGAAGAGTAAATCAATACAGAATGTAGCTCGACAGGGTTTTTTTAAAGACTACAACACAAAGTAGCTGCTCTCACTGACCCAAAACTGTCCCTTTTTACCTGAAATTTTGACTTAGCAATTGATTGCTCACAAATGCTGTGACCAGCTGAGCCAAAGAGTAGCTACGGAAGGGATAATCCTTTACCTTTTTGTTAGCTGCCACTCACACCAACTTACTGTGGTGGCACCGGAGCCCTGCAAAGCGAGTGCTGCTCCTGAGGGGTGCAAGGATTCCCTGCAGGAAGCCCAGAAACTTTGCAGGTAGCTGGAGAGCCGGGGTGCCAGGGAGGCACAAGATTATGACAGGAAGAGAATGGAGAGACAAAATCTGAGGAGGGCAGGTGTGTAGGGAACAAACTCAGATGTTTGTGAGCTGGTGCTATGTGAAGTGAAATGACTTGGCTGCTGAGAGCAGGCTGGTGTGTGGATAGAAGTGCCACTGCAGCAGGGGCTTGCCTTGCCTTTGTAGGCAACGTGCAATGCGTTTGCATTGTAGCCCCACAGGGAGCTGCTTGGGGGTTGCCCTGTTTCTGATGAGAGTAACTGGTAGGAGAGAGGGAATGAAAGGACTTTGAAGGGAGCCTCTGTCTCTCTTCTCATGGAATGGTGTCTCTTCCAGCTCAGCCAGGCCTCTGAACCACAGCTGCGACCAGGCCAGGATGACGTGTACAATGTGAGTAACTGCTGGGCTTTGTTTTCTAATCCACCATCCAGACAGACCTTTTGGGGCACTTAGAGACAGTGAATTGCCTGCTGCTCAGAAGAACTTTGGATAAGCCAGCTAATGAGTAGGCTGCACATGTGTGCAGCACAGTAGCTGTAAGGAGGAAAGGTAAAACCTCACAGGGGCAGCTTCTGGTGTCACCACTCTGGCCAGATGCTAGAGAGGTCTTTGGGCTGTAGGTTCCTGATTTGACCCACTGAGCTGCCAGGAGCCCAGGCTGTTTGTTGTGCTGCCTCATGGAACAAAGAGCCCTGTGAGAGCTCTGTGTGTGTGTGTGTGCAGCCACTGCTCCTGTTGCTGCTGCTGTTTGATGTGGACTGGGCAAAGGGCAAATGCCAAGGAATGTTGTACAGCTGACTTTGGGCACCTGCAGCTCTTACACTGCCGAGTGTGTGGAGCCCGAGCCATGACAGCCCTTGTGCCTCCATCCCCAAGCTTTCCTGTTGCCCCACAGCAAGCCCTGTTGTACCAGATCATACCAGAGATGCTCCTTGTCCTGTGCCCTGACCATGGGCAGCATCTTTAGGCCGTGAAAGAGGACAGCCAAGATCCTGCCTGTCCCTCTTCACTAAATTGCTCACTCATAGCAGCATTAAACTCTAGCTATTTTTGCTATGTCTAGTTGTCTTTTAATTATTTTTTTTCTCATGCTTTTGACCATAGCCACATCCTGTGATGAGTTCTGTTTAACTCTGTCATGTATGAATACTAACGCAATTTCTTTTCAGTTTAAGTGTAGCCTGTCACCTTTCAAGTAGCACTCTTATTCTGACCTGAAATCTCTCATTTGCCCTGTCCAAAGTTATCTTTCTCAGCTAAGAATTGTGTTGGGCATAAAATTTCTGTAGCTTCTTGATGCAAATTTCAATGAGCTGCTTTGCAACAAAAATGAAGCTCGTGGATCTTCACTCTCCAGTGGGAGAGAAAGTACGAAAGTCAGAGTCCCTCTCCCTCACACTCTCTAGTATTCAACTCGTTTCCACTTAGGAAAGGTTCTTGATGCAACAGCTTGCAGTTTTGTTTCATTTCCATGGCTTAGATGTAGGTATTTTTGTTGACGGTTGCATTAGGGAGTAAAAGTAAGTTCTAGTTCAGGTACAGTCCTTGTGAACTGAGCTGGGTTCCTTGTCTTTCCTCTCACTATTGTGCTGCCCATGCACTGCTTTTGCTCTCCTGTTTCAGAAGCTCTCCCGTGCGCACAGAGACGATTACGATGTTCTGGGAGGGAAGCGACGAGCAGACCCCGAGCTGGGCGGGAGACACCAGGTAACCTCCTGGCACATGTGCACCTCTGCTCCTTGATCCGGTGCCTCCCACGCCGTGTCACAGCGCTGCTCGCACAGGCAGCCACCCCAGCGCCTTCCTGGGGAGGCCACCACGCCATCTGTGTCGTAACTCGGGCGGCTCGGGGGGACGGGAGTGAGCCTCCCCCTCCGCTCTGATCCCTGCCCCCCTCGCTCGGCTGCGGGCTCGCAGCCGCCCGGGGTGGGAAGTGACACCCGGGCCCGGGGCGGATGCGGAGGAGGCCCGGCCGAGGTGGGTGTTTCACAGAGCTCGCTGCGTCTGATGCCAACAAACAAACGCCCACAAAGCCGAGCAGCAGCCAAAACAACTCTTTCTGCTGCAGAGCCCATCACTTTCAAAGGAAAAGGGAGGGAAAACCTCCTGCATCAGCGTGCACGCCTTGCCCGCAGGTGACAGCTGTAGGGAGTGAGCAGGGAAGAACTAAGTTTTACCAGTCGTTAAACTAATTTTCCAGAGAACAAGTTGTCTGAACAGAGCCTCACGGGTGGAGGCAGGATGGACTGGAATGGGCAGGGAAGGTCTCTAGAGCCATAGCTGTGCCACGGAGCAAATGCACAAGCACATACAAGGTGGTGGGGGATGCCCCTAGTGCAATGTATGGGCAACTTTTTTCTTTTGTTTTACAGCAGAGAAGAAAGAACCCTCAGGACACTGTCTACACTGTGAGTAGAGCACTCTGGAGGGAGCAGACAGGGAGGGATGGCTGGGAACAGGAGATTCTGTTTCATAGGAGACCCTTTTCCCCCCTACCCAATTTCAGCTTTGGTTCAAAACAAAAGAGCTGCTTTTAAAGACTTCTCTTCCTTTCCACCCAACACCTCGCTACAACCCCTTTGTTTCTGCTAGAATATTTCTGCTCACTTCTCTGTGACAGGAGAAAAACACTGCCTTGGGAGGTGTGGAAAAGAACTTGGATCAAGATACCTGCTAATGCCTAATGCTAGTGGACTAACCAACCCTCATCCCGTGTGATCCCTGCTGCAGTATTTTCTGTGCATGGTCTCCAGCCCCTGTGACTGCTCTCTGGCAGAAGCCAAATGCCAGTGCATCTAGGAGGGGCTGCTTAGGAACCTCTTGATTGAGTTGATTTTACTCTGGCTAAATGTGGTGGTCTGTGCTGCAAAGCACAGATACAGGAATGTTAATTCTCAGGTCTTAGCTCGGGTCTTTCTGCATCTTCGGTGCTTAAGAAATGAGCTTGTTTCCAAGACCTGCACTGTTACTGAATCAGACACACTGAGCAGCTGGTGGTACGTGTGGCCACCCAGGGGCTGGCTTGGCTTTTCTATTGACACACTGACTCTTTCCCCCTCTCTGCCTGCAGTCACTGCAGAAGGACAAGATGGGTGAGGCATACAGTGAGATTGGAATGAAGGGAGAGGTAAGTCTTACTTTCCTTCCTGGTGAAAACTTGGCAACAGAAAACTTTTCAGCTTTTGGACAGAAAACCCCTGATGGCTGCCCTGGCTGAGGGGGCAGAGGGTGTGAGATGGATGAGGAACAGCTGAAGAAAGGTCTGGTGTCAAGTGCTGCAGTGGCCCAGCAGCACTGGGAGATGTTGGAGCACATTTCTCCAGAGCAGTTCGGAGCTGCAGGTTTATGGTTTCCCCTCCATGGGCTGCCGAGGCTGGCTGGTGTTCCAGGATCAGGAGAGCAAGTGCCAGCCCCTCCTTGTGCCTGACTTCAGACAAGGAACAGGGGAGATGTTCTCGTTCCCACAGCTCTGCTCTCAGATGTTTAAGAAGGCACACATCAGGCACGTCTCCAGCTACAGCAGAGGGAGAGTTTTAGCTCTGTGCACAAACTGCTGGAGGAGGGGGGCAGGTGTCGAAACAAACCATCTGGGGACACTTGTTTATGGCAAAATGAAAAATTGCTCTGACCTACACAGGTTCTATTTTATGTCAAAGTGTCATATATATATATATAACCTTTCATTTCCTTCTGACACATGAAAAAAGGGGCATTTCAAAACAAAGTCTAGTGTTGAGAAATACTGAAGCAACACCAACATTTAATCCCGTCCCCTTTTTTATTCTAATGCCCCTCTGCCAGAGTCAAGCTCTGTCTGTGAGCTATGGGGCTATAAAGTTGCACCATGTTTTCTGAATGTTCCTCTTTCTGGAGGGACAAGAACACCAAAGCCCTTGTCCCATTCCAAATATATGACCATTTAATAGGTTGCTGCAATTTTAACTGTAAAAAGCACTACTCCTTGACTCGTTTGTGATACAATCTATTACTAAATAATCAGTGTCTACAGGAATGCTGCCAAATCTCTATACATACAGTGAATCAAAGAAATAGCAACATTCTAACAGGATGACAGGAAAATATGTCAGCAAACCAAAACAATTTGTTTTTATTTTCTATCCTCTCCATTTTCTCCTTAACAGCCCTTGCAGCCTGTCTGGGCTGGTTTAGACTTACCAGGTGTTTTCCTGTGCAGAGCAGAGTCCAGGCCAAGCACAGCCAGTACATCCTGTACACCCTCAGCAGAGGATGGGGGAACTCGGGGGCTTCTTTCTTTTTGCATAATCAGGAAAGCACCCATTAATCAACCTACGCTTGTTTTATTTCCCCAAAGCAGCAGAGGCGGCGAGGCAAAGGGAATGACGGTCTCTACCAGGTAGGCACCACCTCCCACAGCTGCTCCCCTCACCTGTCCTCCTGAGCGAGGTGTTGCCTGTGCTTGGATATCCAATGGCACTGTCAGGGAGGCACACAGAAGTGAAGGGCAGCTGGAGGTTTCCCAAGCAGGCACCAGGTGTCCCACTGACTCCTCGCTCTTGGAAGCCCCGGCTACCCCTGCTCTGGGAGCTGCAACACAGGGCACAGCTGCCTTACCTGAGCAGGCTCTCAGAAAAGGACTGGGCATCACTGCAAGGGCTGTCAGGGGATGCTTCCTGGGATTCACAGCCACCTGTGGTCCCATTGCCAACTTACTTACCCAGAGCTGCACCTGATTTCCCTTCCAAATCCAAGAAGAGAAGTCCAGAGAACAAAGCTCACGATTTGATGTCTGTCCATTTAATTATCAAATCTCATTCTAGCATCAGTTAGCTCTTAATAATACACAAATACAATGTACTCCAAAGATCTGAAGAACCAGTTAGGATGAGTTGCTGTAGTCACACGTTCATAACAATTACTCAGGATGTACCTTGCCTTCAGGTAAGTGATAGCACCATACTAAGACTAAAGAATCTCTCAGGAGTAAAAACCTTTGTAGGGGAAAAAAAAATTAGACTTACGCTCCTGACTGAGCCCCTGCCATCCTGTTGCTGACCAGTCAGCCAGAGAGAAGTAAGCACTCCCTCACCCCTCACCTGTTTTCCTCTTTTTCAGGGGCTCAGTGCAGCAACCAAGGACACTTACGACGCTCTCCAAATGCAGCCTTTGCCCCCTCGCTAAGTGGGAGCCTCAGAGGGGATGGGCCAGAGTGAGAGACGCCCACCTGCTTTGGGGAGGAGACCGGGGAAAGCCTTTTTCATCCAACACAAGCTCTGTGTGTTTTCTGTGTGCAAGAACCTCCTTGGGTTGGTGCATGGAGTCTGGACCTGGCCCTTCCCTTCTCCCTCTCCTCTTGAGCCATGTAACTGCTTTTGCTACTCGAATGTACATATCCATAAAGTTGTTTCCAATTATAGTGGGTATTAGGCTGATTTTTTTTTTTTTTTGGCAAGGGTTGTGTTGTGGGACCAGACCACACCTTCTAACAAACACAGCTATTTCCATAGTTCTTATCTGTCTTCCAGAGTATTAAGACATTGAATTGTGGTTTTATTACATTTAAACAATTTGTAAAGATAGGGGTGTAGTTATTTCCTGTAGTATTTATCTTAAGACTATTTCACCCTTTTTGCTTTAAACTTGCCTTTAAAAAACTGCTTCAGTGGAGGACAACTTTTTTTCTTTAATTATAAAGAGCGACATGATGTTACGGTAGTGAAGCAGAGAGGCTGAATGCCAACTTCCCAGTAGGAAGAAAACGAGCACCAATATCCCAGAAAAGATCAAGCAATGGCACTGCCACTCATCCATAAATAGGAGCCAGTTAACCTGAGTGACTTCTCTGAAGGCAGAAGAACAATGAACACAAACTGTACAAAAGCCAACATAAATGCAGTTTCCAAACCAGTAGCTCATGAGGCTGCCTCTAAAAGGTGCAGGTATCATTCCAAAGAGGCACCAGTTCAATAATGTCATGTGGTTTAGATGAATTAATAAAAGTAGTGCCACAGTCCTGTGTGTGCCATGGGAGCAGCAGTGGGAATGGCACGAGCGCCTTACCTGAGGCATTCAGGCCGTCTGACCCTGCCTGTGCCCAGCAGCACCATCCCCCAGGGAAGCTGAGGAGGACAGGATTCCAACAGGAGCTGCTAAATGCATCCCACGAGCTGGGACGGGCTGTTGGGAAAATGCCCCAAACCCAAGCATCGAAGAGACACTCACCTCCTGCTGCTGCAGCCTCAGTTTTACCCATGCCTCACAAGGCTGCACAGTGAAGCCTGGATGGATTCAGCAAGGACAAATCCAGCCCAGCAAAATCAGGGGTGGTTCGCCTCGACTCAGGAGCTGACCAGGCCACCTCACCAGTCCTCACAGAAGAAGCAGAGCTAAAGCAAGGCTGTGGGAACAAGAGCTGCTGCTCTGGGCACTGCCCAGATGAGGTTACGTCTTCTTTCCAGGGACTGGGTGGGTTAGCAGCAGAAAAACTTGTTCGAATGGGTGCTATGCAAGTTCCAAGGCAGTTTTACTTCTTTAGCAGTAAAACTGTACCTGCAGTGGGTGCCTGTAGCTTTTAAAGAATATTTACAATAAATTAAAGCCAAAAAAAAGTAAATTGAGACATGGTAATGAATGTTTCTTGGGAAAAAAAAAAAGAAATTCCTAGATCCCTTACTGTTCTGCAGTGACAAGAAAAATTGAGAGAACTGGGTGATAACTGAGACAGCTGAGCTGAAAATTACAGTAAAGTTATGCTGCAAAGCACTTGATGCAAGAACAAAGAGTACTGAAAACAGCTTTCTCTTTTTAAATCACCTTAACCATATCTGCAAGATGTAGAAGTCACAAGTTTTGGCAGCATGAAATACCAACCACCAAACAATAGGAATGAAATTCTTTGGGGGGAAAAAAAAAAATCACCTTTATGTTCTTTATATATCAGTGGATACCTTGATTTCAAAAAGCATCCAACGCTGGTTTTGGGGCCACTCACCATGGGGTTGAGCCGAGTCTCCTCTCTGCCTTCAGGAAGCAACTGAAGCTGTTTCTGCTTTTAGGAGAGGAGCTGATAAATACAGAATTAGAACAAAAGCTTCAAGCAGAGTGCATAAAACCCAGGCTCTCCTCCATTTGACAAGACAAAGGGCGCCACAGATCAATCTTCTGGCCCAGTTTGATGCATGGGGGAAGGGGAATCAGCCTCTCTCCGACACACTTAAAAACTACAAACAAGTGCATACATGTTAAAACACTTGGAAAATGGTTTAATGATGTTTACAACAGAAATGAACTGTACAATTACAGTAAGTTTAATATATATAAAAAATTACAGCAGACAAATGCATCTACACAAAATCTACCTTTTCATTCTGATTTACTGTAATCTACACAATCTCTCAATGCCTACAGCTATCTGTAGGCAACCACTGGGAAAATAATAATAATAATATAATAATAATAATAAAGAACATCTTTAAAGAGACAGCATTTCGCCTTCCTCCTCACCCTTAGTGTGATCAGCAAGGTTTTGAAATGTGTGGGACTCTCACATTTCAGTCTCAAGAAAAGCTTGGGTTGCATTCGGGTAGGGTACTCCCCTATGGCCCTTGATTTCAAGTGTTCTGCTGACCTCAAGTGTATAAATGCAGTGTATGAGGAAGGGCAAGAGAAAAAAAAACCTCCCAGCCAGTGTAAGCAGGCAGCTGCACAGAGCAGTGAAACCATTAGGACCAAAAACTTGTCTTATTTAGAAAAAAAGTATAAGGGACTGCCCAGACACTACAGACATTCACAAATCCTCATTTCTTTGAAAATTATTACCAGATTTAGAAGAAAGGGCTTGGTTTTCCACTCCCAATTCTTCATACAAAGGGGTAGTTTTCAAACTAACACATTAAACACTTTTTTAAAACAAAATTTAAGCTACTTCCTCTTTGGGCCACCCCTTAAAAACAGTGAAACCCCCTTTACACTGAGAAAGAACCTCAGGTCAGTGGGGGGAAAAAAAAAAGAACATGCTGTCTCTTTAAAAAGAAATAAAGAATCCCAGTTGGGAGCGGCCATCAGTGAAAATGCGATCCAAATTGGCGGTCTGGTGGAAATTCCTCACGGAATATTATGTACAGTTTAAAAACCCTTTGTAGTTGGTTTTTCTTTTATTATTATTTATGAACACCTAGGCAGTGAAAACTGTTATGTTAATACATACATAGACACACCCAAAACATACAAAAATACTATTATTTCAAACTACTAAGAATAGGACAAGTTCAGTTTTCTCCATGCTATGACTTTAAGAGCATTACACTGAAACAAACAAGAATTTAAACGACAATTTTTTAATATCCCAGAAATATACCAAAATATACATCTAAGCTTTGGAATTACTGAGGTTAGACTAATGCAAGTGCTGGGTAATCGTACTTAATACACAAGTCTAAGGTTCTGCAGGAAAGAAATTATCTTTGGTATCTGCATCAGGCTAATAATATTAACATTTGGATTTTGCTTTGGGATAGAGCTTGTATGACCCTAGAACCAAACACCCCCCAATCAACTGAGATTAAAAAGATCCATGTAAAAAGTTCCTCCATTTGCAATCCCCCCCCAAAAGTTAAAAAGTCACAGGCATCTACCTAGCATAAAAGGTTGAGAAATACAATGCATAGTTGCACAGTGGTGCTGCAAAAATAAAAGAAATCTAGAAAAAAGGAACTAGAGGAGAAATGAAAAGCTGCTTCTTCTTCTTTCAGGGATTTCTCACGACAGGACAGCCTCTTCCAAGCAGTGAAGGGGGGGAAGCTCAGAAGTGCACCTCAGCGTGTATTAATCAACATCACCCAGCCCCCAGAGGGTTTAAAGCACCCAGCAGAGCAGCCAATCCTGCACCCAAGTCTTCAGCTCCTCAACCCACCTGCGAAGCCCCGGCCTCCCCTCCCAGCGCCTGCGCCCCAGATTTCACCCTGGAGCCGGGAGGTTCTGCCCAGGGCGTTCTGGAGCCCCGGGCTGGCCCCCAGGCTGGCAGCGACCCTCGCCCGGCCAGGCCAGGCCAGCCTCACAGGTGGGCTTGGTGCTGAAGACGCCCTTTGTCTTTGGTTTGTTTGTTTGTTTTGAGTTTATACAATCATTAGGAAATCTTTGGTTTTGGCTGGAAATTTTAAAAGAACAAAACAAAACAAAGAAACCGCCCCCTCCCGACTTATAGCAGCCACCGTGACCTGACAAAGCTTCTCTTTCCCATGGGGGTAGGGGAACTACATTCAAATAAAGATGGACCGGGTTAAGGATGCAGCTTCTGGCCAGGTTGGGGAGTGGGGAAGGGATACAGGATTGTCAAATAATAAAGAAGAAAATTAAATATTTGGAGATTTCTATTTTTTTTTCCTTTTTTTTTTTGTTTTTTTTTTGGTCATGTTAAAAAGTGAGTAGCATGTACGCAGCACTGGGCTGAGAGCGCCTCCGGGCCCCGGAGTTCAGCGTGGCTCCAGGGTGGGAAAAGGCAGCACAGGCGGCCCTTTTCCTTGGAGAGTGGAGGGGAGGGGATGGATATTCACAGACTAATCAAGAGGACCCCTTGTAACCAAAGGAAATAAGATAAGATTGCAATTTGCCCTCACTTTGCAGTAGCTTTTAAGCAGCGACATTCAGAGGCGTTAGGGGGTCACTCCCCAGGTTGCAGGTCACGGGGTGCTATAGGCCAGAGTTCAGTGTTAATCAAAGGAGGGAGGGCAGACTTGGCAACTCTGTGGGGTTTGGAGAAAGTTAAAGCAAGTTACTCAGTTACGAGTTAGAAATGAGGTATACGACAGCTCCTGTACCTGTGGCGGATAAACACCCCACACCTACTCACACCTAGCCTTAGATACTACCACAGAGGAAGGAAATGGAACAACAGCACTGGCGGGGACCAAGGAGCTCCTGCCCGGGCCCTCGGCACGGAGCGCTGGCACACGGGGTGCCCGCGGGGCCGGTGCTGCTCCAGCCCTCTCCGAGCCACGCGCGGGCGGCCCCGCGGCGGTGCCTTCCCTTCCCCGCGCTGCAGGGAGGCGCGGTCCGGCTCCCCGGGAACTCGCGGGGAGCGGCCCTGAGCTCCAAGTCTTTCTCATTGCGTTTTCCCCTCGGACTCGCTCAGGCGCAGGGAGCACCGGGGTCACAGAGGCCGACACATGGAGAGTGAATGGGGGAAGAACTAAAGGTTTCGTCTCAACTGCCTTGCTCTCAGGACACTGTCACGGGCGCTCTTGTTCCTAAATCGTTTCTCAAGGGGGTTGTGCGATCTCCACGAGTTGCCCCTTGGCATGCCGTTCCCTAAGGTCTTAGGATTCCTGTTGTTAAAGGATTTCAGGGTTCTATAGCACCGCAACATGCCGGCTTGGAACGCACACAAAAGCTACGACATTCAGGGAACAGGGCTTCCGTAGCTGCTGCTACAGAATTCAGCAAAGGCAGTGTGAATCCCGGAGTGGGGCCTACAAACAGATAAGACAATTTTGGGAGGGAAGGGGAAGCTAACGTGATAAATTAAGTATCTTACGGTATTATGTAAAGCTCTGCCGAAGAATATTCCCCAGCAGACCGACACAGTTTTAAGACAGATCAGCATTTTGGTCTGAGCTACTTGACAATGTCCTGTTTGGTAGAGAGATGAAATAAGGCAGAGGGGGTGTGTTCCAGTTCTGGGGCTGAGCCTCAGCAGCACTAAGGAACGCCAAAGGGTATCATCTTCCCTCGCCTCCCACAAGCTGTTTCATTTCCTTCCTCAGATTTGTTTTCCATAAAGCACACCTTGTTTTCCACTTCTTTTGTTCCAAGTGCTCTTTTCTTTGAGAAGTCATTTCTTCAATATCCCTATTACCTATCTATAAATCTAACTAGCTCTTTGAAAAGTCACACAATATTAATACCACTTTTACATAATGTCAGAACAACAATTCTATTAGTAAAGCTTTCAGTGAAGTTCTGCAACCCGATTGGTGTCCGGAGGAAGAGTAGCTGGACAACCCGCTCTCCCCCTTCCTCCCTCCCTTTCTTCACAAGAGCTCACCAAGTTCACTGATAAAACAGCTCAGCCCAATAGCACGATACATGAACATGTACAAGGCTACTTTGGGGAGCAAAGAAAGGAGTCTTCAAGGTCCCTCCCTTAAGAGAAAGACCATATGCAAAAGCTGTTGAACAGACTCTGACCTTGGACTACACTGCTTCCACATTTGAAGGAAAGAAACAGTTTTCCCTGACTGTATCCCAACATCAGCCTAAGACCTGCAGCACTGGGCAAACCCCAGACACCGTTTGTCTTCACAGAGCCAAAGCAACTCCATGCAGAAAAGGTGGGAGTACCCGCAAGAGATGAGGTCCTTAGAGGAAGGGACACTGACCCAAAGCTCAAAAAACCCCTACCCAGCTTCTCCTCTTACCCGCTCTGAGAACAGCAGAGCTGACAGCTTATCAGTGCCTTTGGTTCCCTACGAGGCCACTGGGAATTCTCCCTCCCCAGTGGAGTCGAGCTCCTTTAGAAACCCAGCCCTCGCTCCCCGCACGCAGCCGGCGCCGGCTGGCGCTCGCACACACTCGCACACACGCACACCCACGCGCACCCCCGCCCTCTTCCCCTGCTCCAGCAGCCTCCAGGGGAAACGGGAAGGGAGCCTTGGAGCCCACACGGAGCTGGCTGCAACACCCTCCCAAGGCAAGAACCACCCGCTCTTCTGCTACTCCCACCACAACACTGAGACATCGGCCAGGAGAACGACCCGGTCCCTCGCCAACAACACCTCGAAGCTCCTCTCCCACAACCATCTCACAGTATTTCAACCCTTTCAGGCAGACCAGCCAGGTGTTAGGAGTAGGTTAGCTTTCACCTCTCTCAGTTTGGTTTTTTCTTTCATAGTTTTTGGTCTAGACAGGATTAGCATTGCTATTAGAAAAGGAAGTGTTTAAAAAGTTTTCCACCTATTATCAAGCACTACAAGCCCTACATTCAGTAACAAGACAAGGGGGATAAAAGGAACCTGTTTCACTTTTGCTCTCCCAGATAGATTAAGATGCGACAACCATTTTTGTCCCTCCCTGGAGTTAAACACAGCGGACCCAGTTCAGCTCTGGAGCAACTCAACTCAACTGAAACGGATTTACAGCCCCGAGGTCGATCCCAGCCCAGTACAGCCATCTCTCCCCCGAGCCTCCCGGATATTTGTTGCCTCATCTTCAGATCCCAGCGAGGGGCAAGGAAAGGCCAAGAGGGAGGGAAGTGTGCGCACACTCGAAAGGACCCTGAACAGCAACCTCATCAGTAACCTGCATGCCACCACGTGCTGTGCTGCAGATTAGACCACAGATAAACCAACCAAACAACAATCCCAAACCCAGGAGCGACAAAATGTTTCCTTTGGCAAGACAGATACAAGGAAAAAAATTTATGAGCAAACATTTTCCTTCTAACACAGTCAAACCCCCTTCTCTGCCCCCAACATCCACCCACCCCCACCCAACCCTATAAAGTTGTAACCTATAAACAGGATCTCAAATACATACAGCATAATCATGTTTATCAATCATAATAAACCATCAGTTCAACTAAACTCTACAGCTAGAATTATCTCCACTATTTATAAAGTTTGCTTTTCTCTTCTGATTTTTTCAGTTTAAAACCAGTTCTGCGACAATGCTAAGCTATGCTGAGGTATTTTATGAAGGTGCCAGAAGCCAGCTGCTACCCACAAGTATTGTTCTCAGAGCTGTATGGTGCTACCTTTCGCTGAGGGAAGATGGGGAAGGAGCAAGGAGGGGGAGAGGCAGAAGGAGGGAGACAGGGAGGGAGAAAGGGGGCCCAGATTATTCCAGTTATGGACGGTTCTTAGCAGGGCATCACTGATGGACATAAAAGCAGCCCCGAGACAAAGTTCAGTAGCTGCTTCATGTTTAGGAATTCAGAAAAGAAGTACCTGATACGTTCTACATGCTGACCTTATTTGTCTACTTGAGTAAAAGAAGTCTTTTCTCCCACAGTTAAACTACTTGTAATTTCAGTGCAATCTCCCTAATGCCCTCCTAATAGCATCCCATGGGGGTAAAAATTCAGAGCATGTTCCCACTAGGAGTATCTTGGGAGAAGTGGCAGACAGATCAAATGAAGATAGATAAGCCGAAAAAATACACATTTTTTTTTCCATGAGTTACTCTGTGTTCATGTGTGAAGATATGCAAATAGAGGAATTGCTTTTCATCGTTCCAAAAGCACTGAAACTACTTGCACTGACACAGAGGGAACCACGTACCACTCACATCGTGGAGACAAAGATATGAACATCTTAAGAAATTGCAGATTGTGAGCCAACAACTTTTTGACAAAACCTCCTCTGTCAAATATCTTTAAAGTATTTTAGGGACTCCCCTCTGGAAAGAAGAGAGAAACTCACGAGCAGCCACAAGAGATTTAATGAGTGAGAAGGGCAGAACTTGTGCAAGGTAGGTGTCTTGAATTCTATATTGCTGTAGTACTTTGGGAGGGAGAGGGAAGATGTATTGGTTGCAAAAACAGAAAGGGATTTGAGCTGGCTGTGTGAGAACTGACAACCATAAATGCAATGGGGGGCAGCAGACCAGCTTATTCCTTTGGTAATACTCCACCCTAGGCAACATCCAGCAGGGATACACAGGCCCTGCTGGGGTACAGGCTATGGAGAAACAGCATTTAACCATTTCAGGCAGAACAGGAACAGGGAATAAGGACTCTTCATAAAGTTAATGTGGCAATAAAAACATCTACATTTTAAACTTCCAGTTTAAAACCAAGTATCATTGAAAGTTTGGACCATGCATTATTTTGTCTGTCCTAGAATTCTCTAATGACCATAAGAAGCTACGTGTCTCTAAGATAATTTTGTATCTTTATATATTTCTTTATCTAAGAAAATATGAATTGATATTTAAGGTAAATTAGATGTTGCTTTGGTTTAGTATCTGTGGTATGGCTCCAGCTGTAATGGTTGTGCTGCAACAACAACAACAACTAAACAACAAAGCCAAAGAGGGAATTCCTGTTTTAAGGAACGCTGCTTTACAGGAATGTGCACAGAGTTAAGGAATTAACCCTCCTGTGTCCTTCACTAACTCAACTGCAGAAATGTGCCAAAGCACCTGGTGTGAGGTTTACAGAGGTGGAACTTGAACATTAGGACATAGTTCCAAGAGATGTCTACGTGCACATCCACACCACCTCACAGTGAATGATAAAAATGGACTTTGAACAGTAACATACACTAACTCAGAAACGACATAAATCCTCTGTAGGAAATTTAAGCAGCTGTAACTGTTGTGAGCAGTCACACCTGTGTGTACTTTGGGTTGTTTGTGAATCATTCCATGGTGCCTGTGGAGAGTGGGCTCTGAGGAGACCAAGTGTGCTAAAGCCAAAGTGTGCTAAAGCCAAACAAGTTTTTCTTAAGAACAGAAAAAAGTGTCATCACCAAGCTACAAGACCAACTCCTGAAGCCATTCTCTAAATTATTTTTGACCTTCCGGGCATATCTATGTTTGTGTCCCTGGAAATCTCTTGCTTTTTGAACTATCCCTGTCTGCAGGGAGAGTTTTTCACCTTCTCTTTTCTTGCTTGGGGGTACTTGCTTGCAACCATGAAAAGCAACCCTCTCACCTTTAAATACAGAGACATGGAATTCTGAAAAAGAGATGCTATTACCCTATTCCAACACACCACCAAACTCCCTGTGACCATATTTACTGGGTCTGTACACAATTGGTATTGTTTCTTTTCAGATCCATCAATTTCTCCTGCCAGCACGATGATGATTTTAAAAAGAAACTTCTGCTAAATTCTGGTAGATGATCTCAATCTCACATTCTTTTTGTTCTCTGAAGGAGCACATGTGCTCTAACTTGGCAGATGTACACCCACTGCCAGACTGATTTCTGTCTTTCACCTAAACACTGGAGGTAGCCAGCATCCATGGGGAAAAATATCGACAGGGATGAAAAGTAGGCTCCAGGAGCAACAGTCAGTCAGTCACAGGGATGTTTTAGGGAACAATGAATCAGAGCACACTGGCAATGGATGCCACGGGATATGTGCTGTTTGGGTATTATGTCAGCTTCTGCAAACAAAACCAAGGTTTTTTGGATATGTGGCTACTCTGAGTTTCCAGTTTCTCTCAGAAAAAAACTTGCTAAGAAATTCCCTGGAATCTGGGCCCCAGATAGGGTGATGGGGTAGAGAAGAGGAGGGTAAAGGGGTAATAAGGTGCTCACACCAAAGCCATGTGACCAATGCAAAGGTAGTCAGGAAAAAAAGCAGATTTTTATAATAAATAAACCATCCAAGCTGCATTAGTGTTCCAGATATGTACTCAACAAGACCCTCTCCCAACCACAAACCAGCAAGAATGGGACATGAAAACTCATTCAGACAGCTAATGGCACAGTCTCTTGGAACTGTGGAGAGAGGATTTTCCACTGATTTAAGGCCCACCTTTCTTTGTGTTTCCTAGATATCTGCAAGGACCACGCCCCCCACCCCACCACAAAACCCTTGGGGAGGAGGGGATCCACCGGAGACAAGCCCGGTGGTCTCCCCCCTCTAACAAAAAAAAGCTTCCTGATAAATTGTACTTTTGCACAGGTGTGAAAGTAAGCAGAGACTTTCAGAGTCAGGAACAAACGCTACAGCTGCAGTTTTCCCAATCCTCTTACTTCACTCAGGACAAGTCCAAGGACTTGCATTCCTTTGGTAGAAACTATAGACTGTGCCGTGGCCTCCAGACCAGCACAGTGGGTACCAGCATCTTCTCTCCTTTTTCCCTACCTCCCTGAAGCTCACCCAGCTGTGTCTGTTGCTGCCCTGAAGCTTTTACTGTGGGCCATTGCTATTTTTGCAGTATTATTCATAGCCCTTAAAGTCTCCTGCACAGCCTGAACACGTAGAGACACATCAAAAATACTGAGATTCATCCATACTGGGGGGATAACGGTGGGACCTCTTGGATTAACAATCCTCTGACATTGCCATTCTATTTACACATCAAATAAAAGAAAACAAATTAAAGTCAAGTTAAGAGTCTGCCCCAAGGATAACACAAATTACCAACCAAAAAAAAAAAAAAAAAAAATTAAAAACAAGCAGCAACTTTTATATAAAATTAATAAAAACAAAAGACAAATGAAAAAGAAATTGTCAGTAGCATCTATCGCCTCTCTGCATCTGAACTGCACTTATACAAACTAGTCCATTAGTACAGCAGCTTGCTAGAAATTGACTTTGGTTCAAGCTTAGTTTTAAAAAAATAAAACATAAAAAAATCAAAAACACATAAGAAACGGTGGACGGACATTTGTTAGTTTCCCTGCTTGCAGTTCACTAGTTTTGAAGTTTTAGGGGTAATTGGTTTAAATATCAGTAAAACAGGAAGGTGGAGAGTTAGAGATGAACAGAGCAAAACCATGGTGGTGGGGGGAGAGATAAGGGGTTCTGCCACTTGAGTGCAAACACAAATCCCACATGCTCAGGCCACAAACCAAAGCATGTGTAGAGTTTAAAGTTGCTGCCTTCCGGATCTTGGATGAGAAGCTCCAGGATCCCCCTGAATCATCAACAAAATGAACACAGCTGCATCAGCTCATTATTTTAGGACACTCTGGTGACAAAAGAAAAGTGGGTGGGTGGGAAAGGGACTCTTCTAATACCCTCACTAGCTAAAAGTAATCTAGTTTTATACACATGGCAGAAACCTTTAAATCCATCAGGAATGGAAAGTTCAACGTGAACTGCATTGCAGTGATCCAGTCTTCTCTCTTAAAAATCTTCTTTTTTTTTTTTTGGTTCAGATACTAGATTGTATATTTAAGAATATACGGATCTAACTTCTGTACAGTTCATTACTCCTTCCTCATCCACAAAAATATCCTTTGCTCCACGGATCAGAATCAACCCTGGAAAGTGAGTTCCAGTGCCAGGCCAGCCCTGGAAGCCGGCCGGAGGCGCCGACTGCCGCCGTCACGCCGCGAGCAGCGCCGCAGCTCAGAGACCAGCGAGATCAGCCCGAGGTGTGCAAAGCCCCAGAGTGGCTCTGTTGTGTTGGCATTAACGATGGCACCTTCTGTTCCCGTATTCCTGGCTTCTGCGTTTTGCACCCAGAAGCACTTTTTTAAACTAGGAAGTTCTTCTAAATACAGTGTTGGAAGCATCAGAAAAGGAATATTGCTATTAACAGGGAGAATGTGACCTTCTGAAATCTGGTACCAACTCACCTAGAGGGTATCTAGGACTGTAAATGCTGCTTTACATGCTGCCAATTAGCCTGGGTAATGATGTTTCTTAAATATTTGTGTTTGCTCTTGCACAGCAAAACGAAATCACTGGAACAGAAGAGCCATCAGTATTGTCACACAACCCACACTCGGGAGGTCACATCCCACTCTCTGAAGTAAAAGCAACCAAGCACACGAAGCTAAGAGCAGAATTTGGCCATTTTGTCTAAATATTTAAGAGAAGGAGACTGGCAGTTTAGAGCTAATTCCTACCTCTGCTTAAAAAGCAGAGATCAGCCTGGAAGTTTGCACACAATGATCTCCGCTGCTGCACTGAGCTTCCTGCACAAATGATGAACATAAATTCTTCTGACCTCTACAAGTAGGCATTAGACAAATTCAAGGATGAGGAAACTGTTCAGAACATTTCCAGAAGATTAGGACAGAAAGTCTGTTTGTGCTCCATTCTTCCTCTCCACCCCCCCGCCCTCCCCCCGTGGTGTGGGAGCTCGCTGAAAATAATCCAGGAGCAAAAGACAAACGCGTCCAAACTATATATATAAAAATAATAATAATAATAATCATAATAATAATAATAGAGATACACCAGTAATACAGGCCTGCCTAAATTGTACCAGTTAAGAAAGGAACCCCCAACGTGATTGATACGATTATAAACACCTTGTATGACATAATGGCCTGTACAACAGACCTTTAAAATGATAATTAAAAAAGAAAGATATTTAGACCAAAAAAACCAAGAAATCCCCTTCCTATGTTTGAATTGATAACCCACCTTAACTTGTCATTGTGACTGCTGGAAATGATAAGTAGTCCTTTCACTTTTTTTGTGTTTTTGTGGTTTTTAGTTTTTTTGTGGTTTTTTTTTTTTTTTTTTTTTTTTTTTTTTTTTTTTACATTTTTGGTTAGAAAGTTCTCCGATCCATGAAGCGATCCTGAAAAGACAGTGTTTATTATAAAATTAGGCAAATGTCTGTCCCAGCTTTAAATCCTTCCTGTTTTGCTTTTTTTTTTTCCTTTTTTTTTTTTTTTTTTTTTTTTTTTTTTTTTTTTTTTTTTTTTTTTTTTTTTTTTTTTTTTCTTTTTNGTCCCCAGCAACACGGTGAGAGGATGCCCATGGCATTTTCAGTTCGTCAACCCGGCTGGCAGCTGATCCCACCGCACAGTGACCCAGGCTGCTGGAGCACAGCCCAGCCCGGCTCACTGTGCCTTGGAGGCAGTAGTGGTGGTGGACGTGGCCCCGCTGGCAGAGGCCACGGTGAGGAGAGAGTTCTGGATGGACTCGGCTGAGGTGGAGGTGGCGTGAAGGCTGGCGACTGGTCCAGAGGCCCCTGCGGAGGCTGCAGCTGCAGAGACCAAGCTAACCGGGTTGCTGGTGAGCAGAGAAAGGTTCTGAGGGTTCAGGAACAGAGGGGCAGTGACGATGTTAGGGGTACCTCCAGCATTGGCAAACACCAAGTTTCCAGTTGCATCCAGTGATGTTATTGGAAGAGAGCCACCGGATGCAAGAGCTAAAAAGAGGGAAAATTGAGCAGGGAGGAGATAACATGAGCAGTAAGCAACAATGCAAAATGTGCCTAAAAGCAAGGGGTCTCTGCATTTGCCTTTTTCTGTGTGCTCTCTAAATCACTCAGGGCAGTTGTCTCATCATAGGCTGGTTATTTTTCAAAATAACACTCAGACAAGATCTTGCAGATACTAAAACGCCTCTTTCATTTGCTGCTAAACTAATTCCATTGTGCCTCTCTTCAGCTCTTTTAGCACAATACTGGTCTATGTTTCCTGCCACAGAGAGCCTGTACATTCAGGCAACTTGCACCGAGAAGGGTTGAGATGAGAGTTCACGTGAAATGACAGCTATCACAAGATGGAGAAGGTCACGTAACCTTGAGTGTAACATTTTAAATGTTGACATATAACCAACCACTGTTACAACTCACTCTCACGGGTCTACAGCGTTCAGTCTGCCTTACATTATGATCTCCTAAGTTTACCTGTGACACTTTATGAAATGGTTCTTTCCTGCAACCTAGAAACAAGATTTGTTCAGCTAGTTTAGAGGATATTTGAACACACAGGTTACCTAGCTCTTTAGACACTTGTACCACCTAGGTTTTACAGGTGGCAAACTGTGAACTCAGAACAACTCTTGCTGAAGCCAGTGGTAACTTCTGGCTGTGTGGTACTTCCGAAACAAATAAATATTTACTCTTCTGAATGTCAATTTATGTATTTCAAGTTCTATGTAAGGATTTTAGGAGGCAGGATGTTTGCTGGAGGTTCTTTTCAAACATATATAAGGACAAGAATTCAGGATTAAGACTTGCTCAGAACTGCCCTCCCAACAGACCTCAGATAGGTGCAAGTCTGCTCAAGCAGACTGTAGAAGAGCTATCAAAAGCAAATCTCTGACCTGCAAAAGAGACAGGCCAATGAGGCAAGGACAACAAAATAAATTCCAGATTATATTCAGTATCTTAAATGAGTCCTTTAAATCACTGTAAGATCATACAGTGATCCCCTGTCTGAAGTTGTACCTGCTCCTATCTCAGTGATCCACAAAATGTATTTGCACATTTAATTTTCTAAAGCCTTTTCTCCTATACAATTTATGCCCAGTGCTGAGGAGTCAGTGTTCTCTGGTAGACAAAAACAGAGCGCATAAACCGAAGCTGTGTGACAGAGATGCTTTAAAAGGAACACTACTGACCTTGAATAGTTGCCAGTGTACTGTTGCTCATCAGGGCTGGGCTGAGAGCACCACCTAATGTCCCTGGATTGAGACTGAGTAAGGCACCTCTGCAGCAAGCAAGACCATGGAAGAAGTGGAAAAGAGAGAGTGTTACCTTTAAGAAAAGGTTGTCACTGTTCAAAAGTACACCATCATATTGTAAAAAAAGGGGGAAGGGCGGGAAGGGAAAGGAGGGAGGAAAGACCAGAGATTAAGAGCTATTTTCACATGATTTTAGTTTTTCCTCCATGAGTGGTTCATGACATGCCTGAAGTACAAGCACTGTAAATACATGACTTGTAAGGATTGTTGGTGTAAAATATTCTTGTAAAGTATTTTGGGAAAACTGTTAATTGTTAGAGAACTATCATCCTCTCCCAAATGCAGGTAAGAAGTACGTAAATCAAGGGGAATTAAAGAAACAAGGAGACATCTGTCTGAGCAACATTTCTAAAACTACAACTTCAACAATACACCATATTGCATCTTTGACAATGTTTTGCTTATGATGGAGAAATGAATACAGAGATGTGAAGTGGGTCTAGGCTATCTCTCCATTTTACAATTAATCAGACAGATTCTATGATTCAGTGGTATGTTGCAGTTTTTAAGTCAAGCTCTGCAGTGGTATGAATGATTTATCAAACAACAACATCGCTGCAACATAGCTTTTTCACTTTAACAATGAACACAGTGTTTGTGTACCGTGATGGGAATGGTCAATTGCCATCTATGAGTAAACCTTCAGAATCTGAGATAAATGACAGCGATACATAAAAGCAATTTATCCCAAGAATCCTCCTTCACTATTCTGTCACCTGACCTAAAAAGGTGTGCAAAATTGATCCTTACCCAGCTGCAAACTGCGAGGATGCCATCAAGCCTGGGTTTAGCCCTGCTGCAGCAGCCATGGCAGCAAGACTTGCATTTGCAGGCAACTGTGCAGCTCCTTGTAAGGCGGCCGCTGCCGCCGTTTGCAACCCTGATGCCGTTACCATCACCTGGCTGGTCCCGAGAGGGGAGGACAAGGGAGCGGAGGTTGTCTGTGTTGTGCTGGTCTCACTGGCACTGGATGCCTCTGAAGTGGAGGCTGAGGCAGAAGGGGAAGGACTCAGGGAGGGTGATGTCACTGCTGAAGAAGCTGGAGGTGCTGTTGAAATCACTGTTGCCGTGTTGTTGGAGGTGGTTTCTGTTGTGCCTGGAAGATTGGCTCTGGTCAGATCAGTACAAAACACAGATACCAGAGAACAGAAACCCCTGCCCACCTGATCCAAACTGCATGTCCAGCTGAAAGGGGCACAAACACACATTTCTGTAGGACCAAGAAGCACCAAGAGTTCAAATGAAAAAATGAAATAACACCTCCCAACGGGAGGCTGAGGAGCTCTAGAAGCCAGCAATGAAATACAGTATATTTTGTTTCAGCATCACTTGTGATTTTATTCCTGGAAAAGTCAACTCGGTGGTCACAAAACCCAAAGCTTCCTAGTGCAGCAACAAGGAACAATGACAAGAATGTCCTGGGATACCAGTGACCAACGGTGAACGACTCTTTTAAGAATTCAAAAGGGACAAACGCTAGGGGTTGATGTGGTGGCAGCAGAGATCAGCCCTTACCTGTGACTGACAGACTGGTGACAGCAGGACTGGCCAGAGGGAGCACGGGGTTGACAGTCAGGGTTGTAGCTGCACTGCTAGTCACAAGGCTTGGCGTGGTTGCCACCTGGAGGTCAAAAACGAATAAAACTGCTCAGCTGCTCAAAGAGAGTTACACACTAGACCTGGATTTCTTTCTTCTCAGCCTCAGCTGAGGAAGTTATCAGGGAAAACACTGCATATAAACTAATTTTTTTTGTAATTCCGTTACTTTATCGTTCAGTGAAACAACCATAGCACCTTCTCTAATTACCAGCAATATCTTTATTCGTAATAATTCCGTATTTGAAAGGAGATATACCCATATCCATATTGTCTCAAGACTGCAAGTTAGCCCTCTCTCTGTCTCCCCACAGAGAGCACCTTGTTTCAATAGAGACACTCTTATAGAAAGAATTACAAAATATTTTATTTCTACTATTTTTTCTTGTTTAAACATCTTTTCAGCTCCATTTCCTTCTCTGATAAAATTATGTAAATGCCCCAGCATTAACAAAAGTATTTAGGGTAATGTGTTTATATGGAGAAGCAGAATAACATTTTACTTTTACTCAACCAAACTACAAGCTTTACTTCGATAAGTTTCCTTGTGCCAGAGGAAGGATCTCTGAATTTTAAAACATACAAATGGAGTTTTCACTTGTGGATGGCTTATTACAAGAAAGCTACAATAAACTGAAGATATTACAGATAAACACCAAAGATTTAAGGCTGGAGAAACTAGCTTATGAGGAAAAATGAAATATAAGGAAAGGACTTTTTATGGACAAGAAATGGTATCCAACAGTAATATTTGAAGGCTGTTATACATCAATGAGAGAAATGAATCCTTTAGAATTGCCCAAGAGAACATAGCCAAGGATATAGGCTAAAACATTCCTCCTTTCCACTCTCTTACCTTAAGTCTATTATCAGAGAAATATCTCTCATGCTACACATCCTCTTAGAGGGAGTCAAATGCTTCACGCATTTTAAACAAGACTGGGGCAAGTGGGACAGATCTAAAAGCTTTCTGCCCATCTCAAATAGTGTATGAAATTAAGAGGAGCTGGATACACAGTACACCTCCCACTAATGCAGCCCAGCCGCCGCATCTGTCATCTGTCCAGCAAGCAGTTAAGGCCAAGGTCACAATCCCTATTTCAGGGCAGAGGATGACCTGGAATTAATACAGCTCACCCCCGTGGTTACAGTGAGTGACTCCAGCCAATGCCAAAGGAGGCTACCCCCAAAAGGAGCCTTCCCCTCCAATCCTGCTGCAGAGCCCGAGCCCTCGTGCAGCCAGGCTGCAAGTCGCGCTGGTTATCTAACCATACTGAAAATTCATCATTGTTCCTCACATGGCTAATTTGCAGTCAAACTACTACACTAAGCCCGAGCATCCTATGGACACAATCTCCAGAGCTGACACAAGGAATCAACAAAGCACACAGTCAGTGAAGGCTGGGGGCAGCAGGGCGGGAACATCCATTTGAGTAGCAGCACAGTCTTACGAGAGGCTTAGAATGAGTGAAAACACTAGTGAAACTTCACTGATGAAAGGGAGACTGTGGTTAGCACCTCAATTTCTTACATACAATGGCAGATTATAGCAACAGGAAAATTTCTGTAGGAAAGCTCCTTCAGGTTGCAGTCTGAGTGAACTTGCACAGTTACTAAAACACACTATCATAAATCTCACTATGTTCTGCCTTGGTAGCAAGGCATGCAACCTTGCTTTGCAATTGGGCAAAAAAAAAAAAAAAAAGAAACAATAATAATAGAAAAGACTAAGTACATTTAACACAGCCCTTCCCCTGAAACGAAAGGTTGCATGCACACACCCTGAGACAAGGATGAGGGGAGAGAATAACACGTCACCAAAATTAATGGTTTAATGAAGTACTGGAAGATATTAGCTACTACAGTGATGAGGGTGGAATAAATACTACAAAAGGACAGCTACAGGCTACATAAAATTCCACCACATTCCTATTAGCATAGCTACTATGAAATCTAATAGCTACTTTTTCTATTTATGAAAACAGACCTCCATGGACATTGGTAGCAAAGGTGCTGAAGGAACCTTGATGCATGTGTTTTGTTACTCTTATTTTCATGAAGTTTGTGTTTACCTGAGGCAAATACAAGTGTGGGAAATTAATTACATGAGTATTGGCTAAACTGCTCTTTTGTTCCATGTCTTTTTTCTTTTATAGAAATAATTTCTGACTAGAAGTAGCAACAATGGTATCATTAGATTTGTGTGACCTAGGTCTCCAAATGCTACAGAATCACAGGATGGGTAAGATTGGAAAGGACCACAGTGTGTCCTTTGGTCCAACTTCCCTGCAGGGTCAATCCTAGGGCACAGAATTCAGTCCAGATGGTTCTTGAGTATATCCAGTAAGGGAGACTCCACAGCCTCTCTGGGCAACCTGTTCCAGTGGATGATATGTTTTACTGCTGCTCATTTACCTACCAGAGCAGCTAAAATAAAGAGGGGAAGTGTAGAGCTATTAAGCACTTTTTAAAAATTACTATTATTTTACAAAAAACACCAAACAAAAGGGTAAAAGAAGGAGAGTCCAGATATAAACTGGAGGTATTATCTGAAATAAGTTCAATGCAGTAACTCCAACTGCAAATTTGGCAGTCAGAATACTTGTTCATGAGCTGACTAAATAAAACATCCTCACTGACGGCCTGACTAGTGCCTGATTTGTAAGCATTATCTCTCCTAGACAGTATTCAGGTGGAACACTCGAAATGCCAGTAAAATATAAATATGTGAGAACAAGTCTGCTGTACAGAGAAGCTGCAGCATGTGCAGCTTCCACAGTGAGCACAGCAGAACTACCTCCTCCAGTGATCTTCGCCAACACAGTTCTTGACTCTTACCAGTGAGGTTGGACAAGGGAAAATTGCTTTGATGGGCGAGCTGCTGGTTCCACCACTGCTGGGTGGGTTGATCCTTTTCTCCTTCTGGCGCCGGTTACAGAACCAAACGCGGATCACCTCCTTCTCCATGTTTAGCTGATCAGCTATCATGGCGATCTCATCCGAGGTAGGCTTTTGGTTCTGACAAAAGAAAATGGTACTTGAAAAGCTCTGGAATTACCTCCTGAAGTTTTGCATCATAGCTTCTTCTCCAGTAGGCAGAAATCTGGATGGGTGATTTAGATCCAGAATCTGGCCAGTGGTACAGTAGGGACAAACCACAGTAGATTCTTCTGCCCTCCAGCTAAAAGCCTCAGATTATCTATGTTTAGACTATTGTCCCATTTATCCATCCTCAGGAACAGTAGTGCTTAAACCTATGTCTGAGTATACTGGAATGCAAAATCACAAAGTCAGTGAACTGCAAGAACCAAGGAGTTTTTTTGAGGGAGGGTTGTGTTTGTTTTTAAAGTGAGTGTGTGTTTCTTGGCACAGCTTTTGTATTTCCCTTGTTTAGTACTGGCACTTTCCTAAATAGCACAGTAATGGGTTCCCTCTAACAGATATAATTGTTAAGTGAAGTTTCTCCATTTCTTCATGGGCTGAGCACAGCACCAGGACCACTGACCTCCAGGAAACTCTTCTCTAAGGCCACACGTATGTTGGTCTCTATGCTGGTGCGTTTCTTCCTCCTACGGTTCAAGCCTTCGATCCCTTGCCCTGGAGAATTCAGGGCACTTGGGCTGGAGAGAGTTGAATCAGATGAGAGGTTTTCTGAAAAAGAAGAAAGTAATACAAATCAGGAGATTTCATCTGAATGCACTGCAGTCTAATGCAAGTGTTCTTCACCTGTGCAAGGTATGTTAAGACCCGAACTGTATCTATTCCAAATACATCGAGGTTTACGAAGATCACATGCATTAATCATTGTATTTACAAATTACAACATATACTTGAAACTAAAAAGCTACAAGTAAGCCCAGAGGGTGCCCTCTGCTCCTGCATGCTACCACAGTATCCCTTTTATAAACCAAATAAAAGTTTGTCTTCCTATCTCATTCTACTCCCCACTCACTCACTGCAAGTCCCAATTTAAAGAAAAAAGGAGTACTTGATATCCATGAGCCATAGCTGGAAGTCACAGGCAGTCATGAAAAAATCTGAGCAGCCTGAAATTTCTTTTACCCACTCTACGAAACACTCAAGGAAGAGAAGTTCATAACCAGCTTCACAGTGTTCAGTCTCTTCTCTCTGGACAACTTAGCAGATACTCAGTGCTACCAACCACTCTACACAGCAAGCAGCTCCCCTGCCTTAACCTCACCAGGGCTCTTAACCCCTAATCCTGTCTTTTTGGCAAGGCAAAAGAGCAAAAAGAGAACATTTAACCCCACCTGCTAGCAAGAAGAGCAATCTAACCGAAAGGCAAGTTTCAGCAGGGAATTTAAACAAAATGATTAATTATGGCTGGAGTTCCCTCACTGTACTGGGGTTTGTGGGTGATAAGCAGGTGTCAACGTTCACAACGCCCACCATCATTCTGATAGACTCAAATGGGTAAGTATTTTATAGATTTTTTTTTTTTTTATAGTTATGGCACCTGTAAACATGCTGAAACCCTTCCTCAGCCTGAAAACTCCACTGAGAACCAGCTGAGTTCCGTGGCAATAAGTTCTGGAATCATCAGTATGATTCTCCTGCCTACTTGTACCTATAAGTAAAAGTAGTAGCCTCTAAAGTTGCCTGAATCTTTCTTCCAAAGATTTTCGTGAAACTGAGTCAGAGCAAATGGTTCCCCACTTGCAGGCTGTGAAGAACCCCAACACTGCTGACAGTCCTTAACTTAACTTTATGAGACAAGCATTTCTTCAGGCTAGCAGGAAAAAAACCCCTATGACACTCCTTGCAGCACTGGGGTCATCCAGTGCTGCTGGAAGGCTTGGGGACCACTGTCCTGTGGACTAGAGCACTCAGTGTGGAGGTATTTATGTTTTCCATCACAGTCCTAGAACACCTAGTGATAACCCCCGTCAGCACAACAGAATGAGACTTCCTTTCCTCAATGCATGACAAATTTTCAACACCGCATGAAATTACTTTCAAAATTTCAGAGAATGCTGTAGGTGCTCTCTCCATTTTGGTAAAAATAGGAAGGCACACACCATCCCTGCCATCTGCTTAACATATCCATCAGTTTTATACTATATACAATTGCATACTTAGAAGAAAAAACTGGCTGACAGCAATCTCAAACACTTTCTACCCTAACACCTAGCACACCATACAAGCTCCTTTTGCTGGTGGGAGATTAAAGAAAAAAAAAAGAACACTACCAACACTGGCATAGTGAATAACTTATATCCTAGGAAAAAAAAAATTGGGAAGGAAAAAGCAAAACCTAACCCACAAAAAACTCTTCCTACAGGGAAAAAGATTATTTATCTGGACCCTTGGAGAGAGATAAAAGGAATGCACACAGGGGTATGGAAGGAGGTGGATGCAAGAAGCTCTGCCTACTGAAACAACAAATCATGCAACCCTCACTCTACTACACATCTGAAAAAGAAAGCTAGAAGAGGATTAGAAGTTATATGCATTAACATACATGAAGAAGGAAAACCATGACACATATTGTACCTTATCCCATGCAATTATTCAGCTGTCTACAGAACACATTCCTGAAAGTTCCTACTGGAACTATTTTGGATGCATACAGGCACATGAAAAGGGAACTATGGACCCTTATTTCTATACCCACATTTGTCCCATGGGCAGCTACAAAGGCTGGTAGCTTCATAAAACCATAAGGGCACAAACGAAGCAGCTTTTCAGAATCCTACTGATTTGGGTAGGCTGGTGAAGAAATACACAGACTCATTCACCTGCATCATTGAGCCACTTTTCCAGAAGTGGCTTTAACTTGCACATGTTCTTAAAGCTGAGGTTCAAGGCTTCAAAGCGAGAGATGGTAGTTTGGCTGAAGTCATTTCCATAGAGTTTGCCCATAGCGAGCCCAACATCACCCTGGACAAAGAAAGAGAAAAAAGGGATTCACTGACATAGGCACTTCCAAAGCGAGGAATCCTGTCACATTCTCGTGTTCTCTCAGTGACTCCACTGCTGCGTGGGATTTCAGTTCCACAGAGGCTTTCTCAGTGCTACCAAGATTCATGCTAAAGCAATAATCATAAAGAAATGTCAAACCTCAGTCAGTTCAACCGTGTAACTCTTCCCAGGAAATCCCTAATGCTTTGTCTTCTTAGCATTATCATTGAACAGCACATTCCATTGAATATTAACTCATAATTTTTTCTTAGTTCTTTAAAATAAGTAAAGGCCAAGCTTTCTTTAGGAGCAGATTTAAGTGTTTCTGCATATTTCACCCCAAAGAAGGAAAGTTCAAATAAGCAGAAATGCAATGAACTCACGTTCTCAAATTTGCAGAAAATACTCTAGAAAAGATGTCTGCAAACATACATCACCATTTAAATAGATGACGAAATATTCTTATCTGAACTCTTAGTATCTTCTGAGGTTCAAACCAAATTTCTCCCCAACAGACACAAATTTCAAAGTGGAAAAGAAGTTGACCCATTTCAAATAATGATTATCTGCAGTCTTGACTATCATGACCCATCTGCCAGAAAGTTATCCAGGAGGCTTACAAGCAGATGATCATCTCTTTACATCTGTTATTCCTTTTTAAACTCAGTTTTAGCTAGCTATCAGATATTCTGCTTATCCTAATATATATGTATATATTATATAGCTATGTAGTATACAGTTGTAAAGTGATGTTTAAAAAAAAAAAAATCAATCCATTCTTGATTGTGACCATTAAAAACATTGTAATATTTTCATGCTTTGTTTTAAAGCTGGAAGGTCCTGCCTTTTGAATAAAAAATGCACTTTTATTTCAATTATACTATTTGGTCTACAGTAGCTTTATTTAGATTTTTATTTTTTAGCACAAAACAAAGTATGAGAAGCCTGGAAGAAGAGGCTGAAAAGCTGGAGCACAGTTAGTGGAGTTTAATTGCAAATGGGTTAGTTGGATTGGGCGTAAAGCTCGCTTTTCTTTGAGGTCAGCTCCACAACCACAGCTGGGTATGAGTACACTGACAGCATGCAGAGTGGCCACACACAAGCCAGGAAGAAAACAACCTTCGGGAAGCTTAGCAAATTGTGCAGGTTGAGCAAAGAAAACAATTTCCTTCCTAGAAGAGGACCAGAACAATTGGTTTGTGTGCCCTTCAATCAGAGGAAACACGTGGGAACTCACATTTATGCCTTTACTCTTATGCCAGGATTCTGTGTATTTTAAAGCTCATAAATCATTCCAAGAGGAGTAACGTGGATGCTCTTCTGGGTTTATGAAGAAGAAAACCTGGCTATGTAAACCACTTTAGAGATAAGTTGATTTATGTCTTGGCAGGAAAGAGTTATGAAATTTGCTCCAGTCCCCCAACTAAATTTAATTTTGGATTTATGTTGTTCTTACAAACATTTGCCATCTGATAGAAAATGAATAGTTAACCATTTCTTTGTCAATGCCTAAAGGTGGCAGCATTTCAGCTGTAGGCAAAGGAATTTACATATTGGGATGAGAATTTTATATATTGGGATGGCCCACAGATAGGAGGGAACAGAGTATAAAGGCACTGTACACAGATCTGAGCTGCTCTGCAGGTTGACTGAAGCTCTGGTAATGAACTAAAAGTGATTATAAGGCACATCATTGCTGTGTGTACTGGTCTGTTAAGAAGCTCAGATGGTCCAGCAGAAGCAATACCTTTCACAGAATAAAAATGACACTGCCTAAAATGTCTAACGTTGTCACTGACATAGCTTGAATCTGTACTGAGCAATTAGTCCCAGGCCTGCAATGATGCTAAGGTGCAGTCTGCTCATTGTGTCCCTGTATGTCAAACATGGAGGTGTTTTTAAGGAAAACAAACAAAAGGATTTAAATCCATCACCCACATTTCAGGGCGGAAGAAGAGACAGAACTGCTGAAATTCAAAACCTGTTTTATTGTTCATACAACAGAATGTAGTAAGTGATTAGTTTGCAATGCAAACTAAATCTTACAATTATTTTTGAAAGGCAGGGGTGGCGTGAGTCTGAAAAAGCTTACAGTACTGCTGGAAATAAATTTCTTTTATCCTCTGAAAGGCAGTCTATTTATCCAACTATAGGAAACCAAAGTAATCAGGGTCTCTAATTATCATCCAATTATGCAATTAGGTTGAAGTTATTAGAACAGCCTAATTACACACACACAAACTCAGAGTAGGATAGGAATGACCAAATGTAATTTTATCACATTCTCAAGATTCCCCTTCTTTAATCTGAAAAGCAAATACTGAAATGTAAGCCTGAGCAGTTGTGTTCATTTTTCCTCACCATGAAAATTCATAACAGGGTCAATAAAGAAAGGTTAACACATAACTTAAAACGTCTAGTTGAGCCTTTATAATCATCTCACAGCAGGGCAGATTAAACATAATAATGAGAGATCTACACGAACCTCCTCTGTCAGGCTATAGGGAAGCTATTGTATTTTAGCCTATTCTGTGCTGCTCTATTCGAGCTTTTGTGTGTGTCCATCACTTGTATTTCTGTGCCTCCCTCTAGTGGAAAGAAGGGAGGGAAGGAGGCACACATGCCAGCAAAATGCACTTCATTTGACTAAGAACATTCTGTTCTTGACTTATAATTAAGATGCTGCCAGGAACTTTCATTATGAACTTTGATTTTTCAATTTAGGACTTTGCGAGAAAAATGAATCTGACTTCAGCACATACTTCCAGCTAGAATAGATCTACTTATTCTGGGGGGCAGAACAAATCACATATGTTGGATTGACTGCTCTGAGCTCAGACTTTTAAATACTTTGATTTTTGCATGCTCTTTCTTCTAGTAAAAACATGCTTGCGCTTCCTGCCAAAATTAATTGTTTACCTGGAGAGATATTTTAATTTTGGAGGGGAAAGAAATTAATTTTGATACTAATGAGAAAGGACTCTTGGAACCAGATTCCTTTCAACAGAATAATGGAACATATAAATGCACTTTGTACTTTTAATTGTACTCTTCATTCAACCATTTTCACTATATTCAAGATTACTTTTCTTCTGCTCTGTGGGTATTTCTGAGCTTTTAAACAAACCAAAACAAACCACAACTCCAGTTCACCCTTGTAAGGAGAAAACTTCAAAGGTGACAGTCCTTTCAGGTTTTGTTTAGGAACCTTAGCAAAAGCATTAAATACAGAAATCATTGATGTTTAATAGGAAAATACGCTTGAGAGATAAAAACCCTTTGACATCCAAAGCAACTGCACAGATGTGATATACTTTTTAAACACACGGAGCAGTTAATTGTACTGTATGATTTTTGGAACTTTGTACTTCTGAAGGCAGCTTTAAAGTGCTTTGTCCCATTCATGTCACATCCCACAGAATGAATAGTGCACATGCAATGACATCTGGAGCTGGTAAATGCACGTTTTCCCCTGCTGGGAAAATGGCTATGCTTTAAAACCAACAGGGAAGTAAGATGGATGTATGGCTTTTTCTGTTATTTCTTAGAAATCCCCTACATAAAGGCCAGAGCATAACCCTATTTAAGCAGGTTCTCCTAGGAAATGATGGAATTGTAGTCTCCCTCCAGACTTGAAAGATGAGACCTCAGGTTCCACACTGGCAGGCACTAAGGCACGCAGTCTCACCTGAGTGAATCCAAGTTTGATCCGTCTTTGTTTGAAAGTCTTGGCAAACTGCTCAAGCTCCTCAAGGTCACTGGGCTCCTCCAAGCTGGGAGTGTCGATTCGCTTTGGTGTTGACTGGCTCTGTGGAAGTGGCTGAATGGGGGTCGCTGCTATTGTGCGTGTTGGGGTTGCTGGCTATTGAGACAGCAAGGAAAAGATGAAAATCAGACTTAAGAGGATAATCAACAGAAATTAAATTCCAAAAAGGTATGAGATGCTCTTGTGAGAAAGGTCAGTGAATTGGACATGTCCTGCAATCTGGAAGTTCCTCCAATTTATTAACATTCCTCTCCAGAACGAGCAAACACAATCCAGAAAACTGTAATAGCATGACAGGCTTTTAAAGGCTCTGTCATAACCAATTAAAGTAAGAGATGTTCAATGGTAACCAACAACTTCCACTTGCTGCAGAAGCTGCTCAAACAAATGCTGAACACACTCTACTTGACATACTTCTATCACTTATAGACACCTTGGCATTCATCCCTTTTAAAAAAATTTAAAATTGAATCTACTGGTCTTGTGAGGTGGCAGATTGTCATCAGTCCAAAAGATTCAAGTCTCCTATTTAATCCTGGATGAGTGGGCACATACAGATGCAGCAAACATGGCACGTGTCCTCCAGTGCCATCTCTTGTGACTGACTCAACTCTTCAGGAAGAAAAAACTAGATTTACCTCTAACCTTTCTGTTGATAGTTGCAACAATAAGAATGAACATACTGGTGATACAAGAAATTAAGCAAAGGCAATCTGCAGAAAATAATTCATTTTAGGTCACACTTTCCTTCTACATGAAGGGCAATCATCCAGGAAGTCCATGGAATGTTCACAATTCCTGAACAATGGCATACTAGAGCATTTTGCTATGCAACAACAATAAAAATCTGAAAAAAAAGGAGCATCTTGGAAAATATTCACAGGTGAACAAAATATATTTAGATCTGGTATTGCACAGTTCCAGCTTTATGCGCAACAAGAACACTTGCTAACATGTTTTGAGTGTGTAGCTCTACCTCCTTACATGCCATGATGAGCTGAGATGCAGAGACAAATCATTTGCTCCAGTTAAATTCTAGTCAGTTTAGCTGTGGCTCTGCAGTAAAGGTGATTTCATGCCTCTGTGTCCTATGCCCAGTTCTGAAACTCTGGACTCCTTCAGGGCAAATAAGAACAGCCTCAAGTCCAGGCAGCACTAGAGTATTATGCAAAGTCTATGCAAAGGCTCTTCTAAAAGAAATGGCCTACGTATAGCTCAGTTTTTACATAACTCCTCATGTTGTTTTCCTCCTGGGTTAGTGCAGTGTTTTGCAGTGCACAGCAGATGGTAGAGGGAGGTCAAGATCTCTAATTCCATTATTTGAGAAATAATGTAATCATATATGATCTTTCTAGGATTGCAGATACATGTGTCACACCTACAGGTTTTTAGTATTTTTTAATTTACATTAATCATAGTGGGTAATTACTGCAATATGTCTTCAGTGATTTCACCCACTTTACATAATTTATTCTTTCTTACTAGTTTTAATTTTATTTTTTTAAATCCGAGAATAATCTTTAGTGGGGAATCATGCTGCTATCTGAGGTACGAACTAGAGGTGAGACAAATTCCATTTTCCACATGGTGCATGAAAAATACTAGAAGTGGTATAATGGAAAATGTAGTTTTCTAAGACTCTGATAGACTCAAGCACCTTACTGCAGACTAGAAAATTCTTATATGTAATCGAGGTGACAGGAAGATACTGTGTGATATTACATGGTATTTGAGAAACAGCATGCAGCCATGAAACTAAACTGCACAGTAAAACTCAGAGCCAAGCACAACTAAATTTAGAGGCACATGCAACCTTAAAATTGCCTTTCTTATAGTCTGAAAGCTTAATCACAGAGCTCTAATATTTTAATATACATCTATCAGAATATTCGAATATTTCACTTCTAACAATCTCTTCACTTCCACAGATGGTAAGACTGGCGATGACTTAGCAGTGATAGCAAAATAACTGCACTAAAATAAAGATAGATTACCATTGCAATCTTCAGAAAGATACTTGTCAGTAATCCCCTTTTGGAGCTTTTTAGGTAGCTCACACCTTGCTCCTCTGAATTTCCAAGAAAATCTTACAGGAAATCAAACGATACTCTAGTGCCATTAACTCAAGGTATCAATCATGAAAATTTCCAGCTAAAAACCCACTTTAGAACGTTAAAGCCTGGAAAGAGGCACATCGGGGTGGGAACTACAAATCTGAACTATCTAGAAAGACAAATTCACTATTATAGCTACAACATCTATTCAGGTAACTAATACAAAGGGTCCATTCACTTGCCATAGTTTAAATCCCCTCAAAGCAACTCATGAAGTGTAGGAATAAGCCTGACCTGCGAGGCAAGGGTGATGCTTGGCTGAGACTGCAGGAGGTTGGCTTGGCTTTGCTGAGGTAGTTGCGTTAAGAGATTCTGCGCTTGCAGGAGACCTGGAGAGAGAAAAGTGTTCGTTTGTTTTGTCATTTAAAAACACTAAAACGTGAAACGATGTAAAACAAGGTTCTTGCCAAATGATGGAAAGTTTAAAAAAAAAAATTGAGATGCAAGCTTCCATTTCACCCCTGCATAGATATCTTCAGACTTTGGAGTTTTCAGCCCAAAATCCCTTTGCATTTTCCTGAAGTATGAGTGGTGACAGAAGGGTAAGAGGGAGAAATGTGTATTAGTCTCCTCTGCAAAGCTGGCAATGATGTAGGTCATCCCAGTTCTGTGTGCAGGAATCATTTGCTGCCCCTTTCAGCATTCAGATTTTGGATACACCTCTTCTGGTAAGCCACAGGAGACCAAGAACTGCAGAGCCACATGAACATAGTGAGCACTAATGAGATCAAATCAACAACTGAATACTAATCAAACCCACAAATTTGGCTTTTTGATCACCCTATGCCAGCTTCTAACATGAAGGAAACTTTCCGGCAGACTTAAGCAGACCACACCAGAAGACACAACAAGCCTAGATAACTCTCTCCTAGGTCAAATAAAGTAGGAATCTTTCTGAAAAGTAATTGGAATTAAAGTTTAGGTAAGATACTGAACACTGCTCAATTTTAACAAAGAGCATAAACACTACACTGAATATAGGAAAACCCTGCTACTATGAAAAGGTGACAACATCAAAGTACACTTGCAACACAGAACCAATATATATAATATGCTGTCAATCTAAGAATAAATTCTCTAATAGTCCACTTTTGTATGGTTTATTAGATCGCTGAGGAAATTGAGATACATTCTTGCACCTAAATATTTTAACTAGAAGCAAATTTTTTTTTTTTGCATTTCTAATACAAATATTATCTACTTTTAAGGGATAGAATCTTGACAAAAATATACTTACAGTTAGTCAAATCCCTCGATTTTACTGTGAAAAATATTAATTGTTATTTTTTAGGTACCTCCTGGCTACAACTATCAATTTCCACTATAAAAATTTAAGAACTTGACTAATTAAACTTACACTTCAATATACCTAGTCCCTAAAACCAGGAGGGAACAATAGATGGATGGACTGCTATGCCACCACCAACTATGTGCCACTTAAATTCAACATCATCAGCTGCCTGATATACCTTTTAGCAAAATAAAGGCAGGGGAAACAGAATTTAGGACTTGATAAACACTGAGTGAGGAACTGGATGTTTTATGTGAGGTTAAGGCCATAAGAGACATGAAAAGAGGGATTACCATGGTTAAGAAGAAGAAAACATATCCTCAGTAAGGGATACACAAGCACAGAAGAACTATCCTCTGACAGTGATACTTGATTTTTGTTTAACAAAGAGCTGAATATGTATTTTAAACAGAATGTGTTGCTATCAAAATGCTCAGGACCTACACAATGCAGCCAGCTGCTTATGCAACATAATAGCACAGCACAGACAACGATGTAAATTTGCTTTGCACCACATAATCAATGTGTTCCAGCTGTGTTTTTGAAAAGCCACAGCAAGGGAACAGAGCTGCTCAAGGAACTTCCAAGACAGCCACCTACTACAGCTACATTGCTTTTTACAATGCAAATATTTGTTCACTTGAAAGATCATTTTAGCTGCCCAGATCTAAATATTAATTAGTGAACAGTCACCTCTAAGTGCAGAGTTTTTGACCTTAATTCAGTGATAGGGAATTTTAAATTGACAGCTTGAAAGAGAAAGGGGCAAACCCATCACACTGTCACTACAGAGTGGCTGACCAACAATGAGACAAAAAACAGGCAGCTGACAGTGATGACATTTGAGTTCTAGTCCACTGGTAACACCATCGATTACAAGTTACTGACTTGTCTTACGACTGCAATCACAGTAATTAGGACTGGCCTCTTGTGACTTTTTGTCCCCAGAGAAATCCCGGAGGATGTTTTTTGACATTAACAATTTTGCTAAAGAGCACAAGATGACTACACTCTTCCTAATTTTATTCTCACTCACATGGTCTGAAGTAATTATCATGGAATTATCAGTAAAAAGTAATCTGAACACGTTTAATCTACTCTGTTTTTAAATCGTTTTATCCTCTGTAAGAGGTGCTGAGACAAGGTGTCTCAGGCAGAAACTGGAGACAGAACAAGTCAGTTCAACCTGCAGCTGACTGAAGCAACGATCAGGAGACAGGGAAAGCAGCTGGACTGTTTTGGCAGCGTGTCTCTCCCCCTAATCCCCCTTTTCAGGCAGTTGCCATGCACACACCTTGGCCACTCCTTGGCTCTCACGGGTGGGCAGCTGCAGCTGTGCTCTTTTCAGACATGACTTGCACCAGTCTCAGCTTCACCTACATTTCTTTTCTGAGAAGAAACCACTGGTCCACACTGCGGTCCAAAATAACTTCAGTGACTTAACTTTTCTAAGGCCTTTTCTAACTAAACCCACACCTTTTAGGCAGCTGCTGAGATACTGGCATTTCAAAAAATGCTGTTTCCTTGGAGATTCATACTGGCACCAATACTGCTTAACATCTTTATTACCAAGAAGCCTGATGGGACAAAATTAATTCTCAGCAAGTTTGTGGACGGAAATGGTCAACAGGCCAGAAGCTGGGGTCTAGACTGGCTGGACAAATGGACCCTCATGAAGATGGATGCAGGAAAATGCAATGTTCTGCATGGGAGCTGGAATAACCCCGTGCAGCAATACAGGGTGGGCACTGCCTGGCTGGAAAGCAGTCCCACAGGAGAAACACCTGGGGGTCCTGGAGGACAATCTGATGAACACGAGCTAGCAGCGTGCCCTTTCAAAAGACAGCCAACCACATCCTGGGCTGTACTCACAAGAGCGCAGCCAGCAGGTCAAGGGCTGTGCTTCTCCCCCTTCATTTGGCACCTGTGACACCACAGCTGGAGTCCTGCTGTCAGCCTTGGGTTTCCCAGTACAAAGCACAAGGATATCCTGGATTTTGTACATCCAAGGCCCACCAGGGTGGCTGACAGGCTAGAACAGGTAAGTGAGCTGGTTTGTTCAGCCTGATGAGAAGAATAAAGTGAGATCCTACTGCTTTCTTCAAAGACAGAAAGGGACTCTTCTCGAGGGTACACTGCAATGAGATGCAACGGATATCGGAACATGGAAAACTCCAACTAGATATGGGAAAACTATCTTTTTTTTTTTTAAACATGGTAGCAGTCAACTATTGGGGCAGCTACTTGAAAATGTTGCAGAAACTCCATTCTTGGACATGTTCAATTCAACTGGCTGAGGCGCTGAACACCTGCTGTAATTGGACCTGCCTTGAACAATACCTGGTCTCTAGAGGTCCCTTCCAACCCACATGATTTTTTTTGAACCTATAAAAGCTGCTACTGTACTTTGTATACTTTACAGAGGTGGCATTCCTAATGCTCTGCCCTGGGTTTTAAGAGCCCAGTGGTATCATTACGTTAAATATGGTACACAAATCACCTATGTGGCACTCTAAAAGAATGACTGCATGGAGGTAGATAAGGATCTATGCCAAAGTATGATAGTTTAGAGGCATTTATTTTTTTTTAATAGTCAAAGTATATATATCTGTCATCATTCAGGATTTTTCCTCTAACATCTAAGAGTAGCATGAATAATGGTCCAAACCAAAAAACTCTTCCTGCCAGGCAACAGTCCCCAAGGACTGATCTGGGGTTCAGTTCTATCTAAAATTAAACAAAAGATAAAACAAACATTCAAGCACAGACTTTTTCAGCATAATTTTTAAAAAGTTGGCCCAGAAGCATAATACATAATTCATCCCAAACTGATCTCCCAAAAGAGTGACTTTTTTCATGTAAGAACTTGACTGCTTTATCTCTGCCAAAGCTCTTCATCCTCTCACTGGAAGTTAGCTTGCAAGACAAAGCCATTACAACGGCTTTCACATGAGCGAGGTCTCAAAGTCTGTATAACACGTGTGAAAGAAGAAAACAGGACTGGACTTGGCCTGCTATCATCATCCCAGGCAACTTTACAATAAAAAGAAAAAATCATAAAGACAGTCTTTAATAATAAATAGCAATAACTTGAGAATAGGTAGACCCAGTTTCAATGTTTAAAGCTAAATAGAAGCTTGTCTTCTGCATTTGCCTTTCTAGATATTTTCTTTACAAGTACTATTTCTAAATCTCCTTGTGATACAGTCTTTCCTTAGGTCTTAACAACTCCTGTTTACAAGATTAATTTATATTAAATGCAGCACCATTTCCCCCTCCATTCAGATATTTACCGATATGATTTGTATTAGCCATATCTCACGAGTAAAAAGGTGAACAGTCACCTGATGAGGGTAATATTTTTAAGAAGCAGCTCTAATTGTAGTAAGGGATGTTAAATTGATTATTCTAGAGACAGCTCTATTAGATACAAGAACAGATACAAGAGGTATAAAGACATTACAAGGTACTACATTCCTGCTGGTGACTTTAACAATAATATGAACAACAGTTGCTCTGAATAAGAAATTGTTCCAAATTTCTATTTCCATTCAATCTTCTGCATATCTGCTGAGGCTTGAAACAATTCCTCCAGTTATGATGTTATCAATTACCAGCCATGAAAAATGGGAACTTTAAAATTTGTTTCCTATGAGCCCCTAAATAGTCAGAAATCGTGTGGAAAAGGAAGGTGACTACATTAGACATATGGCAGTGGATTTATGGTGAAAATTTCCTATCTGCTGCTGGGAGCTATAATAAGTGTGTTAAAGAAAGAGAGTAGAATAACATCCTGATTGTTGATTAATATTTTAGGTATTGAATTTCCTAAATGTTTTCAGAAGTCGGATCTCAGGTCATAAATTTCGACCCCTTCAATAATCTAAATACAATTGCTGATGACTGCATTTCTCTGTACCCCTTTGCCTCTTCAAGTAAAACATTTTTCTTCACCAAATGTTTACATCTTCTACAATCTTGTTTAGAGACACTATTCTTCACTTATTTCTCTCAAAACTTTTCTTGTTTAAAAACAGTGTTTCTCATTTACATGACTACATGGCATACACAAAATATGTAGCGTAGTCTGTAAAGCAAGAAATTTCTTCCTGAATACATAATCTATACACAAATCTGAATTTTTATGTTCGTTATTAAATGTGTACATATATAAAGCTCCATGCAGTATCAATGAAGCATCAAAAAAAACTTTAATGCCATTGGTTTTGAAGAAAACTCTATGCTAGTTTCTTCAGAATATTTACTATTTTATGAAGTTGACTAATGGAGCAATAGGACAAGAACAACATGGAAAAGTCAGCTGCAACAGCAAATAACAAAATAAAAATACACACTTTCTCAGTCTTTCTCATAAATAATAATGTACTGTTTGAGATCTTCTAACAATAACCATGAAATACTGCAAAAAAACCGTTTCAAAAAGTGATATAAGGGGTATTATCACATACATGTTGCTTTATCATTGAGTGCTCATGAAGAAAATGAGATCTATTCGAGCATTTCAGTTTGGAAGGTTGTCACACACTAATGGCCCACGGTCAGAACTCAGCATATAAATCTTCCTACATTTTTGAGCTATTCAGTTGTCCAGGCTGCACATTACCAGTAAAACATGATGTCTCTACCTACACTGCGTCACTGATGACAGCAATATGCAGGTCTTAAATTGTACTGGAGAAATAATTTTGCAGAGATGGCCTCTGGAAAAGGTACTATGAGAATCTCATCTAGTACTTATTCTACTTCAGGAGATTTTAAACAAACAAGAAAGCCTCGCTTCCTTTCTATAATGCGAACAACTCATTTTGGGAGATGAATACAATTTGCTTCTCTTAGTTTTCCTTTCTGTAAAGCATCTTCAGAGATATTTTAGAAAACCAGCAGAATTTAGCTGAAAAATGCAGGCAGGCATTTTTGGCATCAAATACCAATGAGTTTTTCAAAACAATGCTTTTGTGCTTGCTGTTTTCTTAAAAGAATTTATTAAAAACACCCCAAGCATCTATTTTAAAGAATTCTTGAACTAAATTTTAGTGGTTTGATTTCTTCTAGTACGATGCTAAGTTTTCAAGTTCTGTTTCATTTTAAGAAAACAGTACATCACTAAATGCTTCCACGAATAACCTTTTAGCCATTTTCTACCAGTGCTGGTATAAAATCTCTCTTAAATCAAGTCCTATTAAAAGGAAGTTAATTTTGACTACCCTTTATTCAAATGTGAGCGCATTCAGACAGTAAGAGCCCTTCAGCGTAATGGAAAGCCAGTTCTATCCAAGTCATAGTATGTAAGAAGGAATGATGCATGAAAAAATTGAAAGGAACAGAAAAAAATGAGGTGCAAAGAGCTGCTTTATAGGACAGCCAGGCTCTGCAGGACTCTTCAAGCATAACAGGATTTGCCTTCTGAGCAAGTATCTTTGGATTACCAGACCTGAACAACTGAGTAGAGTACATGTAGAAGAGAAAGGGGGGAAAAAAGGCCATTGGAGTATATCAGCATAAGAAGCCATGGCTAAATGCAGTTTTCCGTGGGCACCAACAAACGGGGTTGCAATCAGCACCGTGATGCATTGCAGCCTGAACACACCAGCCCCCAGAACAAAGCTACTGTACAACATCTTAACTGCTCTGACACACCACCACCACCTACCACTGCCTTGTTTGTCTTTGGCATGTAAGTCATACCCAGTGCACTGCCAAAATATTATTATAAGTGCTGCTACACAAATCCAGCATTCTAGCTCTTTTCCCAAGGTGTTAATTATTATTTCAGTTTATGACAAAATTCATTGTACCCTCTTTAGGCTTAAGTACTTTTCCAGACTCCCACGAGGACTTTTTATTTTGCATCTTTTTCCAGTCTGTCCTGGTTCTGACCGAGATAATTTTCTTCTTAATAGCCGGTACAGCGCTTTGATTTGGATTTTGGATGAGAACGATATTGATAACACACTGATGTTTTAGTTACTGCCAAGCAGTATTTACAGAGTCAAGGACTTTTCAGCTTCTCACACAACCCACCAGCAAACAGCCTGGGAGGCACAAGAAGCTGAGGGTGGACAGAGCCAGGACAGCTGACCCAAACTGGCCAAAGGGATATTCCAGACCACGTGGTCTCATACTCAGGATACAAACCTAGGGGGGAAAAGCTGGCTGGGAGCCACTGCTTGGGAGCTGCCTGGGCATTGGTATGAACCACCTGAGTTTCACTTTCTCCCCTAAAAAAAGCTATGTATGATTTGCTTTTCTGGCAAGGAGCACTTACCCTGCTGCCCCTGCGGCGTTTGTGAGATGATGAACTGTGCTGGCTGCAAGTTGGTTGTTGGATGCACCAACACAAACTGTTGCAGGTTGAGATTCTGCTGCTGAAGCTGCTGCAAGTGCTGCAAATCCTTAAGGAAATGGGAAGGGGGGAAAAAAAAAAGAAGACAAAAAAAGGAAAAAAAGAAAAAAGAAAAAAAAAGAAAAAAAGGAAAAAAAAAAAAAAGAAAAAAAAGGAAAAAGAAAAAAAAAGAAAAAAAGAAAAGAAAGAGCTGTGTGTTAGACATTTAAGTCAGCAATGATTCCCAATATAAGATTTCCTATCAGCCAGTTACATTCTAACATTTAGAGAGATTAAAAGTGGATGACAAACACAGCAGAAGTCCTGCTACTGAATATCCTTTAGAATGGCAATTTGAATTTCACTCTCGGTCATAAAACCAAAGTTATTTACTAAATAATGCAGCAAAGTACATCCAGCACTGTTCTGCTTTGAAATCAAAACAAAACAAACAAACCAATCAATCAATCTCCCTACCCCCCAAATTGAGGAGTTTTCAAATACATTAGACTTAGAAGCACACAGATCTCTCAAACTTATTTTTTGAGGATGGAACTCTGCTACAAATCAAGCATATTAGCTGGGAGCTTTTTTTTTTGTAACAACAGTTTGCAGTTACCATTTGAATCAACAACAGGAAAGCAAAATATTACAAATTCCTTGTCTGCACTCTGGTTGTTCAGTTCAAATTTCAGAAAGTAGCTAACTCAGTAAGTAAATATACTTGATTTGTTCTAAAACAAATTACAATAAGCTTAATAGATAAGACTATAATTAAAGGTTAAAAGGAATAATCCAAAACACTGCATTATTGTAGAACCCTACTTTTATGTATTTAAACCATTCAGGACTATTAATATTTTATAATTAAATGACTGGTCTCAGTGCAAAATGTTAATCTCTGAGAAACTGAGTTTTCAAGAAAAATGCTTCAATTTGACATTTAGCTGCAGAATGAAAACATAGAGAACTGCTTAAAAATATTGCTCCTCCTAACTAGCCTTTTTATTTTCATCTCCAAACAGGATAATAAGAAAAGTAACTGAAATTTAAAAAACACACTGTGAAGTCAGCCAACGTAACAGCGGTAATCCATGAAAACTATCTAAACACACGTGTTGGATTTTTCCATCCTTCCGAGAAGAACCTGTTTCAAAATACTCACCAACCAGGTGGATAAAAGCCTGAACGGAGTAATTCCCACACTTGCAGCCTCCCATCAAACAAACCAAACAAAGCAGACAAGAAGACTTTCCCAAAGCTCCGTGTCAGGGAAGTTATTGAGGTCCCCGTTTGCAGAGAAAGCCTGTTCACGTGCAGCGGCGCCAGAAACAGTGCCCGGCGTGGCTGCTTGGAGCTGCTCGTGTTCACACAGCCCCAAACACACTCGAGTGCAGGTGAACCAGAGTTACAAAGAGCTGCTGCTTAAGCTGCTCCTTGGACTGATGCAAGTTACTGAGCACTCCCACAACCTGCTCAGCCACAGGATGGGAAAGGCCATTCACTACCAGCAGTGGAGACGGAGATGAGAAGTCAAGACACACTGACAACGAGAACTACTTTCTTACACAATGCTGTTATCTGTGACCTCACATTATTTTAAATCTGTTAAAACTGTAACTTGAAAGTTGCAACAATCTCCTTCTGGAGATGAGAGGTGGGGAATGTCAGAAAGGAAGACTAGGGAGGAGAAAAAATAGGGAGTCCACTGATTTATGAGACCATAGACAGGCATTATAAGAAAATGACTACTTAACCTGCATTACACAGACACTGGCCATCAATCACTTGGGCTACTTAGCCTGTTAAGTCAAAAGCATGCAGTGTAGTAATATGGTAGAGAGACACCAGATGGATTGACCAAGCAATGATCTTTAAGAAATGGAAACTTCCATTCTATAAGAGAATGGTAAAATTTTTAAAAGTGCCCATGAGCAAAAAAGTGGTTTTAAAGTCAATAGTATTGTTTACTTCCAGAAAATTGCAGAAATAATGCAACCGTTCCTATGAAATCAAAGCAAATTTCCTTCTTGAAAGAGAGAAATACTTGCTCCAGTTTTATCCTGGAACTCTATGTTTCTTATGACTCCATATCCTAATATCACACTGGTCAGAACTGCTATCAAAACCTCTTACTTCTTGAGCTCAACACAACATGGACCTCCCCTCATTTACTGATTGATTTTCAATGTTCAGCGGGTTACCGCTGCACATCGTGCTGACCCTCCTGCTCAGAGGGGGCTCATACCGAAATGGATGTGAGGACTGGACGCAGAGCTAAAACCAGAAATGGAAAGAGTTGGGCAAGCTGACTAAGGCTGTGAACACTGGGTGGAAGAAATAGAAATAAAGAGAGCCTGCAGAATGAAAATAAAAGTAGGTAAGAGAAAAAACAAACACAGAAGGAAGAGTTGAGGAGACACTGTAGAAGAAAAACTGTCAATGGAAAAACAGATAGGTTAAGGACCTCTCCCACCTAAAAGCAAACAAATGAAATCACCCCAGATGACCAAGTAGACCTCAGATGATTTGAAGCACCCCCACAGGAGATGGAGTTACATCCAAGAAAGAATACAAAGAAACAGTGGCAGTGTATCTGTAAGATCAAAGGAGGAGAGCTTTTTGTTTAAGACTATAGTATTCATAACACCGGCTACCCAGCTAAGACATGACAGCTCTTATCATCAGGCTCTTACACTTTAATATGAGAAACCTGCTTTTAAATTGAGGCCTCGGGGATAACTGATATAAGCAATCTTATTCTGTGCATCTGCCTTGGTAAATGGTATGTTGGCTAAGTCTTGTTTAAATACAGAAATATAATTCTGCAATGCAAAATGGAAATGATACCTCCAAGGCTAATCACTCCTAAATAGCCCTACCAGCCCCTCAAACGCATTTGAAATCCAACTTTATTTCCACCTTGGGAAAGTTTTATTATTTAGTTAATTATACCATTACAATAAATCTCCCAATAGCAACCACATGAACAAACCAGACACTGTTTTCCTATACTGATCTTTTTTTCCTCAGTGTTAAAATCTGTATGCTAGCACAAGCACCTAGAGAGAGATGGGAAGACTTTCAGGGAGACATGCATGTCTTCTGGTGCTGCCTAGCAATCTAGAAGGATCAAAACAATCCAAATCCTACCTCGGCAGAATAATCTGTCAAGTGCTATGTCTTGCTGTGAGGAAGATTTTTTGTTTAGAAATAATCATCTAAATTTCTAAATTCAATGCCATTATTTCCAATTACAGCTTCAGCACAACCTTAAGCATCTGTGTCGTCTTGAGATTTACATCATGTAAATACAGAGCACAGATCCTGAAAACAAGGAAGCTTACAAAGAACCCCAAAAGTTGATACACAACTGTTCAGTGTCAATCCAGCAGCAGCCCAGGAGCAGCACGTGATCCTCACCAGGCTGCTGCAGCAGAAACCTTACGTGAACTGCAGTGCACATTAAAGAAGTTGTGCTTGTGCAATTAGTTAATTAAAATAAATATGGTAATCCCCCTGCTGCAGAGACCTGACAGTTAATCAATTATTCAAAAATCATCAATTAAAACAAACATTGAGTTATTTGTATAATCGGCTGTATGTTTACAATAGCAACACAAACAAAGCTGAGCACGGCTTACAAATCCTTGGCAAGATGGATCAAAAAGCATGGTGCTATCTACCTATGAACCTGGATGGTAGATGTTTTCCATAAGTATCTCAAATTATATCCAACACCGGCACAATTTATGCCCTGCACTTTCATCATAAGGAGCAGTTAACAAGATTCAACCAAGCTCATTTATGTATCAAAATAACCTATCCTAAAAGACATTAACTGTAAAGTCAAACATTTAAGTAATTAGAAACGTCAGAAAACAAGTACAACTTTAATCTGTTCTGCACGTGGCAACTGCCTGATCACATGCTATTTTTCAGAGAGCCTTTAGCTCACTCGTGCACAAATCAGACAATGCTGCTTTCAGAAACTCTTATTTGACAGCACATGCCTGATCTTTTCAACTCCTCTCAAACACTTCTCTGAAGATTTTCTAAGTTCTAGAGAAAAAGTCCGTACAAAACTAATAATTGTAAATGCTTCACACATTTTCAGAGCTTCGCACTGAGGCGAGAGAGCAGGATTACAAACATCTCACACATGCATCATATTGGTATCCATTGCTTTGGTGGCCTATCTGACAAACCTAAGGCCAGACAGTTCAAGGTGCAGGGTTTGTTAACATGAAATTTTAGTCCACCACACTTCAGTGAAGCAGATCTCGCTATAGTAAGCTGCACACCTGTAAGATGAGAGGCACACATCTGTGGATTGTTTACACACGTGTTTAAAGACTCACATCCCATCAAATGGGAACTCTGTGACAGGTGCATGGAAAGATGTCAGAAGCTATAACCAACAACTTCCTTGACAAGGACATTCCCCATTCTCTTCCTGAAATTGGTCTGTATTAGTGCCTACAGATAGTCTTAACAAAATTAAGATATGATCTTGAGAATTACAACCTTCATTGAATGCTACATCCTTCAGTCATCTCCACACCATGCCAGTGAAGCGGAAACCTTGGCTAAGAGAGGTGTTATTGCTGATGTAATTTCTCACAGTACAACAAGAGGTTCAGTGGGAGGAATCTCATCAACATAGCAACATCAGCACTGGCCTTTTAGAAACAGGATGGCACCACTCTGGCCTCTCTAAGGACAGCCAGAGAGGTCAGAACTTCTAGACCAACACCACAAAAGTTTGTCACTTCAGCTAATGAAAACCTGATAGCACAGCCAGGCTGTTATTCAACTAGTGGACCAGCACAGTAAAGGATTGCACATTTCACCACTGGACTTCCCAGACAATTGCAACATTTCCATTCTTGTCCTTAATCAGACCTCATGTTCACTTTTTAGACACTTCATCCCGGTTGAATGCAAGAGAAAATAGCCTGAACAGAAAGCATCAGACAGTCTTAAAGAACCTGCTCACTCTAAGAAGCAGCAACTTTGAGGATTACATACACAGCACACTCTGCACAGCTAGACTAATCAAACTGATATTATGTACCAAGAATTTTAATCTGTGGAAAGATGGACCTCAGCCTGAGCAAGACAATCACCTACTCGTAGTACTCAAGATGTCTAAGCTGCACATTTGATTACCCCATCCACAAGTCTAAGGATTTTCCACACTACATAGAAGAAGCACAGAATTAGTGCCACTGCACTCTCCACACTGAATTAAGCCAGTCCTGGAAGATCCAGGAGGTTCCTTACTGCTTCTAGAAAGCAGAACATGCACAGCAAGCAGCTCTTCAGAACTAACAGGTCTTTAGTACCAGACCATGAGACTGGACAGATTCCAACACCAGACTCATTCTCCAAGATTTTCTCCAGACACACAGGAGTGCCCATTCTTTGGCATTGAACCCTGAGCATTAAACACCAAGCCAAAATAGGACACAAAAGGGTCAAGTCAAACTGCTGTCCATCAGCTCTATCATTTTGCTTCTAACAAGCACCGTTTGGGTCTGACAAGCATCCTTTGTGATATACAGGCATCATTTCCCATTCATAACAGGTCTCAACAAGTGCAATTTCTATGGGCATCCTTCTGTACCCCTTTTTCTCCTTTCTCATGCTAACTACAAGGAGGAAAGTTCAGAAAACACAGCATCTACTCAGATTCTGGTACAAACTCAGAAGCCCACTGGAACTGAGGAGCAGCTGGCACACATTCCTTGCTAAGCCTATCAAACTTCAACCTCAGCATCCAAAGACGCATGAGGAAAGACTAACAATACTCGAGGACTCTAGAAACTCACTGAGTGAGGAGCAGCAAGTTTATTCGAATGGTGCAATCAGTCAAACCTCTTTTTTTTTTTTCTCCACCCTCTCAAGCCTCAAGGCTCACCTGTGCAATCTGTATTGGCTGAGATAGAGGGATCTGCGTCATCGGCGTCGCAGCAGAGGCCGAGATGGTGGCACCAGCAGCGCTGTGCTGCTGACTGGCCGAGTGCTGCACTGCAGCCGCCAGCAACTGGGCCTGCGCCTGTTGGAGCAATAACTGTTGCTGGGCTGGCGTCAACGTGAGCTATAAACAATTAGAAAACACAGCCATTAATAATGGGAAGAGCCACTTCAGCTACAAAGTCATTAGATAGCTCAGTACTAGTTATGTTAACCAGGCAATCCTAGGACTACTCCATTAACTGGCCAAGGGCTCTGGCCTTAAGGAAGGACAGCTGGCTACTCAACACAGTGTGGGAACCAACCTACCGAAGGCCTGACACAAACCAAACTGCACCACCGCCAACATTTGCACTTACTGGAACCTACAGAACCTAACTCTGCTCCTAAGTTTTCTTCACAACTCTACTAGGAGTTTCAGGGGAAAAGCAATTAAGTAGCAAGCAAAAGAAAAGAATCAGTATTGCCACGATTTGAAAGGAAATTTACACCCAGCAGAACAGCAAGTGATTAGCCAGATGAATGTGAAGCAGGAATGCTGGCTATGGCTACTGAACAAACTGATAACGCCCCAGCTGCTTCACATTAGCATGAATCCCTGCCATATTCCATCATTTCCATTATGCCCTAAGATATAAGTAAAGAACAGGAGCTCCATTTGTTTCTCTCCAAGTCTCCCCATCTGCCTTTTTTTTTTTTTTTTTAAATAGAATAGAGTTGGCAACTTTACATCTCTTCCCTTTCCCAAACACGCATTATCTCTGTGGAACAGGTGGCAGCAGTCTCTCCTTTACATGTAAATGAATCTTGATGCCCATATTTACTACAACCCATATCTGCATAGGCCTGGAGTTTTGAATGTTTCACTACAGCAGACAATCATGAATTAAAACAAACCAGTATTTTTGGAGAATGCAAAAAAAAATAATAAAATGTGCCAGATTTTAACAACACATCGAAACAGTCTCACTTTTAAAACTTTCAATGCTTAACTGAAAACTAAATAGGATGTTTATTTGCATACTAACATAGGAGAAGCTTTAACAATTGAGCCTGAGATTAAGAAGTCATTTCATGCAAGTGTAGGGATGATCTAATCTAACACTTCAAATCATAAATATATTGTTGCAGCAACTGCCCTAAGCTTATTAACACAGAAACTCTTACACTGCAAAGCTGATTATGTGGAAGCAAATTCTTTAACCAGCCCATTCACAAAACTTGCTCTTTTATGAAATGACTGAAAGCCTTTACAACAATTCAGAAACACCAGAAAGTCTAAAACAACAATTATCCCATATTTACTCCCAAAGCTTTGCAATTAAAAACCCCTCAAAATCGGTAGGTTAAAACAAAGGGTTGAACAGGCTTAAGGAAAGTACTAATAGAGTTACTTAAAAAGAAATGTGCTTGAGAAGAGGAAAAATTAATGATTTCTGTAATTTTTGTTCTTCACCCAGCTATAAGATTCAGTCTTGTTCTCCCATTCCTTGTTTTAATCTTGAAAAATAAAATTCCTCTTTATGACATCAGTGACTGTCTCATTTGTAGCTGCTGTAAAACAACAGGCTTTAATTTCATTGCAGAGTCAAAAGGGATGCTGAGAACAGAGAGAAAGAATCTTGTTCTTGCTGTTTGGAAGCAAATACTTTGCGACAAACCCCAAATATTTCAGTCTGCTTATTTTTCTAGGAAAATATTTTCTGTTGCCACTTCCACTGAAGTTTCTCCCTACGTTGAAGGAAGTTGCAGTGCCCCTCAGTGACACCTGTGTGGGACTGCAGCATCCCTGGGTAACTCTTACCCCGGTGATCTGTCCTCCGGCCAGCATGAGCTGGGTCTGGGGTATGGCCGCCTGCACTGAAGGCTGCTGGGAAGGCTGGCTTGGCTGCTGAGAGTCCCCAGATTCTTCATTAGATTTAGACTAGTCAAAAAAAAATACAACTCTTTATAGTGTAAAACAGATGTTAATGTATAACGCTGCTATCTCAACACTGCACAATAAAAAAATCTTTCATCTGCATACAAAAAGCCCTTGGGTTTATTTTAAGAGTGTGTTTAAGCAATGGCTCTGTGTGCCCACCATCTCAGCTACGATTGCTCAAATACGTCTGTAGGTAATGTGGTTTAAACAAAACAAAGAGACTCTCTGGTCTCCTGTAACTCTCTGACATTATTTTCAGGGCTCATTCCATTTTACGCCATGCAACTGAAGCTGACGCTACCTTTCACCATAAAGAAAGAGAAGGTTGTTAAAATTATTCATTGCCTAAAATCCTGAACAATGGAACGAGGGAAAGGAGATTGTGTTTCCATTTTCTCTATCTCCATCCTGTACCTCTAAGTCATCATACTGTTGGCTTATACAGAACCTTTTTGAAAAATGCTCACAGGTTTCTCTACCTACAGCAAAATATATAATATATGCAGTGCTTTTAAATACTCAAAGCATTTATTTAATTGAATACCGCTTTATTTTAAAAGATTCAAGTTTATTTTGATTTATTTTTGTGGTTTGGTTGTTTGTTTTTTTAAACAGAAGAAATCGTGAAGACATGAGGGAGGAAATGCAAGTGCATGAAGAGGGGGAGAGAGTTTTATGATAATTAAAACTGGTTATGCAGAACATTACAATTCTGCATAGATTTGCATATTTTCCACCACCTGTTTTGGGGACTGCAGAGCGGGCTAATTAACATAAAGGCTCTGATTAATTCTGCCAGTCATTGAGCGATAATTACAGCGCAGGACTGTAAACATTCTGCACTGGAGATACAGCCTGTTTGCCAACATCTCTCTCAGGGATGGAAGTTTACCATGGCAACCAAGGCAATTTTCTGCCTCCTTCCTCTTAGAAAGGAAGGTCACTATACCTCCTCTTCTTTCCAAATTGTTATTATGTATAAGTGGGTCCACATTCTATTGCATTTCATGTAATGCACTACCTACATTCTTTAATAACAAGCAATACTGAAACCAGTTTTCAATAAAACTGCATCCCCTGCCCCTTAATATAGTACAGAGAGGAAGTAGAATGTTAACGGATAAACTGAAGTGCTCAGCATCATAGAAAAGTTTGAAAGCTTTGTTGTCTCACGTACGTCATTAAACAACAATTACTCTGACTTACTTTGAAATCACTGGGTGTTATTTACACAAGCAGTCTAGCCACATTACATAGTTAATGCTACATTATATTCCTATATTCAGTTATCAGAAGTAAGGACAAATCACAAAGTAATACCCGCTATGTGTTTAAAGCAAGTTAATAAACAGAAGAACATAAAATATTCCTGGAGTTTTAAGATTTTCACGACACCATACCTGACTGAAATTCAGCATTAAGTTATGGTCACTGCCTGTTTTAAACAACTCCAGAGCCTGAATGCTTACAAATCCTGAACCTGATTTACAGTTGTAAAAGTGTTATTCCTTCATACCTATCACTTGCAAGACCAGTCAGACTGAAAAAACAGAGTAATATATCATAAGTTAAGAACTATCTCTACTGACACTGTTTGGGATGAGAGAAGGATGAGCAGCAGAAGGTAGCTGTCTTTACCTGTACATTTAAGGACTGAGCAGCAGCCTGTAAACTTGTTCCAGCGAGCTGGACCTACAACAGTGCAAAAATGGAAATGAAATAATGTAGAATCCAGAGAAAACTAATAATTTAAAAAGAACAGTCTCCCCACCCGCATCCCAACAAAAACTCCCCCAGGAACAATGCATGCCCCTCTAGCACGTGAATCAGTGGAATAGGGGCTGTACTCCAGGCTGAAACAGATCTATAAGACTCTTCCACGAAGTTGTTTATCTACCTCTTACTGAAGGTATCCCTGCCTAAGGATCTAGATATTACCATGGATGGAGTTGAAGCAGAGCATATTGGGGTGGACAGGCCAACTAGTCCTATTCCTGCGGGAAAGAGCCAGGCTTCAGGACAGGGCATTAAGCTCTACTCATCATCATCCTGCTCACATTTCAGAATGGGTCTTACCCCAACGCTGCACTCACCAGCTTTCTTATATGAGCAAGCATGTGCACCGCACAGAACCCAGAGCATAATCACTCTCCCTCAAATTAACCCGTTCAAGTATTTGCAGCCCTCAGCCACTGAAAAGAAGATCTCAACACAGAGGACCGGAGACACTTTACAAAGGCTGTATTGATTCAGGTATACTTAAAACTTGAATTCAATGTTTGTGATTAACAGGCCCAAAGAAGGTCTTGTGGGTGAGCAGCAAGGAAAAATGGATGCTTCAGAAAGTGAGATTTTTGGAGTGCTTTTTTATCTCTAATAAAGACTTCCTCTGTACAAAAAAATGCTGTATTTTCATTTACTGCAACCCATTTTAATCAGTCTTGCCTTGTTTCTACCAGCACCCCTAGTTATAAAGAAGAAATGCTCTGTAATTAATAACCAACGCTTTCAAAGGTCAGAGTAACAGCCTGTAGAGAATTCCATCTCTGGCCGTGTTTGAAAACCACTGCTCATTTGAAAACCAGGTGACATGTAAGGATACAATAAAGCAAAGCAAAATGTAGCACTCTTGCCTCTAGAAAAAGATGTCCCCACATAAAGAGTCCACAGATTTTCAAGCACGGGAAAAACTGCAGTACATGAATGAATATTTTGAACAGGCAACCTTGGAAGAGTCACCTTGGAAATATTTCCTACTGCTTTAGATGAAGGTATTAGACATAGTAAGTATTATCTACATCTAAGCAAACACTCCCAGAAAAGCCCCTCCTCATGAGAAGGAAAATACAGTTTGACACAGTTGATGTAATCTGTGCTTTTAACACGGATTAACAGCAGAGAATAACCTAAATAACACCACCCTACCATCCAAACGATGTACTCAAAATAATACTTTAAAATTACACAAACACCACGTAAAAGACCACAAATGTATATTGCTCAGGTACAGCCAGCGTATTCCTGAAAATCTCTGTGAATGCAATTTGGACATCCCTTTCACCACACAACCAACATTTCCAAATTAGAAATTGAACTGTACCTGAATGCTGTCTACCGCCTAGCATTTTGCATTAGTCCAGAGCAAAGCACTCTGTGTTAAGGTTGAATAACACCCCACTAACAGCAGCCTCACTAGCAGAGGACAGTTTGACAATAGATTCCCACACACCTGCAGGTGAATAAAGGAATACCTGAGATTTTCCTCTGAACCAGTTTCAAGAAATGAATCACACTTTATCAAATATGAAGTTATAAAGATCCTGACAACCGTTTAAATAAATACATTGCCGAAGCGGGATAAAGCACTGTGCTAAACCCAATTACTGTCCTGGGTCAATCTATATAACAAAATGAAGACTAAAACAAACACACAGAATTCTGCAGAACAGCTGTATCTGTCTCCATGTTAAGCACACACTGGCAAGCCATAAAAACTAGTCAGCTTCTCTCTACACAAAGGCAGCCTACAACAGTCTATTGGTTCAGCAAATTCAAACAGTGGCACTCTCTAGGTCCTATATAAACCAATCTGCTAGGAAAATTGCAATTATGTGACAAGACGTGTGGAATGTTCCATACAATAAAATGGCAGTTCAGAGCTCTTAAAAGAGGGCATAAAAGCTTCAGTACTTCAATTATACCACAATAACTGTGCAACCTCAGACCTCAAACATTCAAGGTCATCCAATTAGGTACAGTATTTTAAAGTTTAAACTTGGTGCAAAAGAAGGGAAAGAAATTAGGACATTTGTTTTCATACATCAAGTGCGAACAGATAAAAAAACTACAAAAAAATGCCCCTTATACTTCTCTTCACCTAGGGATGCCCCATTTTGCTTCAGCCTGCATCTGAAGTTCAGCTTTGATTCCCTAAACACAGCAGCAGCAGAACAGAGGGATTGTATTAGAAGTCTGAATATCATCTAACAAACAGGTCACTGAAATAACTTTTCTGTAAAAAAAGAAAACCTCACAAACCATATATGCTTAGTAAGTACAATCAACTTTCTTTCTAGTGAATGTGTAAGAGTGAAGTGTTTTTAACTAGATAGTGACAGTTTTGGAACCTTGGCAACTGTTGGGCCAATACAATCCTTTAATAAAAAATTTAAATTTTGTCTTGCCTTTCAACGTGGTATCTCTATTAAAGTTAAAACAACAACAAAACAAACAAAAAAAACACCTACTCAAAACCACACCACAACATTTAGGCCTTCTCAAGTCCCCAAAAAGTGATTTGTAGACCAAAGAGGTCTCACCCTATCTTGACATATTCTGCAGCCTAATGCAATGAAGTGAGAGCCACAATTAGGACTTTTTCCCATCCATGCTCTTTAACTCTTTAACTCGTTAACTCTTTAACTTTAACCATGCTCATTTATGTTCTAAGAAATGACTCCACATCGATCACAGAAAGAGAGAACATTGAACACACCAGGGCAGCTGCGTTCACAGCTGCCTGAGTCTCCCCTGTTTGAAATGGCTCTTCTCTTACCTGATGAAGGTGCCCAAGGAAGGCCTGGGCCTGGGCTGTAGAGATTGCTCCTCCGACAGGCACAGGCTGCTTTTGGAAGTCCAGGCCATTTGTTTGCGTGCCTGGAGAAAGAAAGATATTAAAAAGTATTAATTACTACTTTTAAGAAATGGAAAAATAATTAATACTCCAAGTTTCCTGCTATTCTTTCAACATTATATAGTAAAAAAATACTCAGAGAGGAAGGAGAACTGCATTTTTTTAGTGAAGGTGGGGTGGGAAGCAGTGTCCAGGCTTTGGTAATAGAGCATTTGTCAGCTGAACAAAATCAACATCCTATTTTCTTTAGCTTCCATCATCTATTCTGTGTACCCTGAAGATATTTAAAAGACGTGTAGATGTGGCACTTAGGGACGTGGTTTAATGGAGGACATGGCAGCATTAAGAGTTGGGCTCGATGATCTTAAAGGTCTTTTCCAACCGAAATAATTCTATGACTTTTGCTTCTAGGTACACTACTATCCCATCACTCTCTACATGATTTGAGAAAAAAATGGGTGCTTGCTGCTATGAATAAACTGTGTTTCCATTCTCCATGCACCCTCTATCCAGCAGCTGAAGACCATCTTCAAGTTCAGAAAGGGCCAACAGCAAGGTTCATATAAAAGTCACCTTTCCTTAAAGACAGGTAAAATAATGCTTGATGAAAACAGAAGTCCCATGCATACAAATCAGTTATGGGCCAAAGTTTTACTCTTTCCAGAAATGACACCTCTACATTTCTATTAAAGTTTGTTCAAAGGTGTCATTAGATAAGATAGCTGCCTGGGCTTGCTTCTGCTTTCACTTACCTCTCATATAACTAAAAACTGGTTATTTTCCTACATTTTTGCAGTCTTTTCCTAACCAGCTCAGAAGACATGAAAACCCTCAAACTATCCCAAAATAATCTGTGTGTCAGAAGAAAAAGGAAAAGAAAAAAACAAGCGGTTTTTTGTTTTGTTACTACCCACAGTGGCTCGTAACAGGAAGGAAGACTCAGAGTGTGTTGGGCTGCAGGGATTTCTAGAACAGATGATGCAATCTTTAAAATTGCGTGACTGAAATGAAGCAAAACCAGCTTTAGACTTGCATGTTTACTCGTCATGACAATCAGATTTTGTTCAGTGCCTCTGGGCAGGTGTGCATAGTAACTCCTACTTCAAAATTCCTTCCACCATCTACATTCTTTGCCATAAAAACCTAGGTTCTCTACTGAGCAAAACAGTTACAGTTGTTAAACAACAACAGGTGGTTGCTATTCCTTGGAAACATCTGCAAAAGCAAGCAGGCATAAAATGTGATTAGTAAAATAGACTATGCAATATCTTACACTGCTATGTTGACCTATAAACAGCTTACACAGATTACATTTCCTAAGACTGAGCCACTGTTCAATTAAATACAGACACAATATCAAGCTTTCTACCAACCATGTAATGTGGCCCTTTGATGCATCTTTGGTGGGGGTTCTGTGGGAAAAGACTTGGTCGACTCTCAAGTTTTCAATTCTGTGCTTTGGGCCAAGGTTTACAGACTTAAGAGACATATATGCAGGCAAAGATCCACAGATGTGTTAAGAATATTCCACTTTTAAACTACATCAAATGATTTTCTTTCATTAGTCTAAAATTCCAATTCAAAGAGAATGTAAGGACTCTCACTGGTCTGAATTGCTCTTGAAGGAATGCAGCTCGGTTGCTTTTCTTCAAAGAATGGTATATAAGAAGGTCTGCTGGAAAGAACCAGAAGAATCTCATCTATCTTCATTCTTTATAGTAAACTTCAGAATTCTCTCCATGCAGAAATCCAAAGGAAATGGAAAAGTGCTTGGGTAAATATATAAAAGCAATTTCTAACAAATAGCTACCATAATTCAAAGGAAACAACCTACCATCTCCTCATTTAAGCGAAGGTTTTGAATTAGCTTTCAATGGTCAGGAATTGAAAAAAATACAGATAAAGAAAACCTACTGTAGGGCAAATACTCCTCATTCCAACAGGAAAATTGTGGGGGTTAAAAAAAAATTATCTGTTTGTGAGAGGACCAGCTCGAGGCCTCACCTCAAGCAAATAAGTGAAGCTGTTCTAGTTAACTATCTTCCAAAAACAGCCTCAAAAAATCATGATATCATATTAAAAGAGCACTACTGTGCATGTGTGCAGAAGAAATGCTCCAGTTAGCAGTTCTGCTGACTCTTAATATGGAAATCTGAAACAAGCCTCCTAGGCAACAGTTTTGAACAAAGCAAGCTCCAAGACTGAGCTTAAAATCTTCACAGGTCCCAAAAAACCACTTAGGCACTGAGAGAAAACAACATTTTCTTTAAATTCAGTCTTGAAAGACAGCAACGCCCTCTCCCCAGGCCTCCCAAAACCAAACTCAGAGCAAAAAAAATCCACATCACACCTGTTCACTCTCTGTTCTACTACCTGCATCTTAAACTTTCTTAGGTGTTTGGAACTACAACTTCCCTTCCCCTCTGGATGCAGCCTTCATTTTGGAAGGAATGCTATCCTGGCTGCTTGCATTTATCACTGCAAGGAGCCTTTGTTTTCTGAAGAAGAGCAAGGAAAATTAAGTGAGCCCAGCATGTGAGAGGCCTTGCTTTTGAGGCGCTCAGAAGGATGTGACACCACTCTCATGGAATCCAAGAAATCTGATGAGGAGCTGGAAAACGGAGCTGTCAGAAGCAGCAGGTCAGCACATTGTAAGGACACGAAAGGACTAGAATGCCACTTTAGCTCAAGGTAAGACTTAAATACCAAACCCTGTGATGATTAACAGACATGGCAGATACAATCACAAGTATTGTGATTTTTAACAATCCAGGGTATTCAAGTATTTTCCACCTCCATCCCAACTTCCATAACTGCTAGAGCTCGCCAACACCAAAAACAGCCCAAAAAGAGTGGGAACTCTCCATCCCCCATCTCTCTTTTCTTGATTCCAGCTCCATCCTTCCTGTCCTGCCCCTTCTGGTAGTTCATGAGTAGTTTGGTTTGGGTGCTCCACCCCCAGCAAGCTGTGGGATGAAATTTCACCCTTACAGTCCAGGTCCAATGTAACCCAAGCACATTTAAATTCTGGCATAAATTCAGCCATGTGCTGAGCTACTTCACAGAGCTGGTCTGGATGAAGGCTAATACAACGTTATTCCAGGGAAAGAAACAGAACACTATGTACTGAACATGGATTATTTTATGCCATCTTGGAATTGTACCTGCAGAGGTAAAGGCGTGACAAAGCAAAGTAGGCAAGGTAACATTGTACCTGAAGTCAGGAGAACAACTTACTCTCAAAATTCCAGATTATAATGATCGGACTTCAGCCTGAGTTTGCAAACTGCATTAGAAATGAAGAGGAGTGAGGAACTCCAGATCTGGGTAGATGTGGAGTAAGATGCAAGAAAGAACTCAGGAAGGGAAGACAGCCAAGGAGAAGAAAGATTTCAAAACCAGCTAGAGTAGGTATCTGCACTGTGCTCTGGGAGACATCTTTCAGCACCACCAGCATATTTTACACCAGGTCACTCTTTCTCTCCCTGTCTGTTGAAAGAGAGATACCTCCAATACTCAAAAATTTTTGTTTCCCTATCCACACTTCCTAGTAATGAGTTTAGCGTTGGTATTTGCCCAGTTTCAGCAGCTGAAGAATATTTCATGGTCTCTCTGCTACAGAATTCCTTCTTATGGAAACTGGAAAACCAGTCTGTGGAAATGAAGCAATGCAAACAAGAATCCTTAGAATCCTTCCAAATACTACACTTACAAAAACTATTATTTTGCTGCTATGTCAACGCATGTCATAATAGTACAGTTTCCATAGTCATTATAACCTTGGCTTTCACAGTTCTGCATTCACACAGATCTTACAAGAGAAGATGCATTAAACAAACAAAAAGGTTGAGATGTTTTGAAAAATTTTATGCTGCCTATAAAAAGGAGATCAAAAGGGCTATCCCTTTACTGTAAGACATTCTTCTTACTTCTCCTTTCTCCAGCAGATACTACGTGGACTGTCTGCCCACAGCTGAGGGCTGGAAAAGATTTCTGTAACTCTGCAATACTGATGACTAGTTGGTCAATACATGTTTTTAAGAAAACAGCCATCCAACAGCGAAGCAGGGTCCTCCGCTGAGAATGGGAGCCGAGTAACGACAAACACCGATACGGTTAGATAGCGTTCTCCTTTATTGCTCAAATCAAGCAGGATTATGTAGCATTTCCAACTAGTCATCCATTGTCCACGCACTGTAACTAACTCTATCATTGGATACTTAGGTAAAATCAAGCCTGTCTACTGTCTACTAATTGGATAACATACGGCAAACAAGTGTCCTCCCTCCTCCCAGCCTGCCGTTATTGCATCCCGTTAAACCTCCCTTTTTTCTCATGGACACCTCAAGGACACTCTCAGCACTAAGTCATGCTAATCTCACAGCACTCAGAGCAAGCAGGCCCTGCTAAGTCTGGCTTGTTCACTGCGTTCAGATACAGACCATGTCCATTCTGCTCTAAGAATTCTTCTACACAACAGCTCCTATACTCATATGTTTTGGTTGTTATTTTTAATTGGTCTGCAGTATGGGTTGGTTTTTCAGATGCTTTAAAGGGAAGTCCAGTTAGCACAAAAAATTTGAAGTCATAACATATTTCAGGCACTGTATTGTGACCAATATATTTAGGGGACTTTATGATGTTCCCTAAATAGTCAGAGCTCAAAATACAAAACCCTAGTTTTTTAACTTCCATGAAACTTAGCTGATAGCTCAGAGAACTACTGATGTTGTCATCTTTAACCAGTGGTAACTGTTGTTGTCTTCCTGAGAACACCAGCTCTGCCAAATGTAAATTCACACCCCACGGTAATTGCTCTTAACATTTTCAAGAAGCATTATTGCACAACAGTTTAAAATAGGAATGACCCAAAAAAGCATCCACTGAGGTTTAAAAGATAGACTATTAGTGTTTACACAGCAGAATCAAGTGATTTACAAATGTCACTGGAAAGGAGACACTTAGAGAAAGTTACAAAAATAAGAAGTCTGAGTGTTTATAAAAATCATCATCACCCATTATCTGGGGAGCACAGGCACTGACAGAAAATCAATGGCACTTCCAGTTCCTCAGCATCTGAGCTGAAAGCTGACTTCTTTTCACTCAAGTATGCACTGAGCCCAGAACCATAATCTAAGTACCCTGATCAGAAGCCTAAAATTACATTCTGTGAGTATTCCTTTCAGAGCCTAACATCTGCCAAGTTGACTAATACAACTGATGGTTGAGCTCCCAAAGAACATCACAAATGCCATCAATCACTATCTCTAGTGGTTTAGGAGCACTACATTTAAAAACAAAGCTATGACTGCAGAACAGAGAGTCCTCAAAAATTCTAGATTACTTTAGTTCATATAATTTAAAAGTCAGGATACAAAACTGGAAGGAAAGATTGGAAACATTTAAACTAAAGAAGCAATATTCCGAAAGTTACAAATGCCAGAGAGAATCAAACTTTTGTAGTAACTATTAGAGCATAAAAAAACACAGTCATTGTGTCCCCTTTTAACACGAGAGGGCCTACATGCAGCTTTACAATCCATCCATTTTATGTCATGACCCCCACCTTCAAAATGATGAAATATTTTCTTAAGAGAGCTGAGTTGTGCTGAAGCAGATACAATGCTCCTGTGATAATTGACTCACTACCTTTGAATAAAACAAATCCTCCTCCTTACCAGCTCAGTTAAGGTGGAACTGCTAAAGTTGCACTGAGGGAAGTGTGTTGGGGATGCGCTCTGAAGAAAGCACATGCAGGGAACTATGGTCATACAAGGGAGGAAATCTGAATTTTCTCAGAAGTTTACACACATCCTCCAGCTACAAGGAGTCCACAGGGATATTTAAAACCATTGTTCCCTTGATGCTGCTTATGATCATGAAATATTTATGCCCCACATGTTTTTGAAATAATGTTTTATATAATCTTAAACCATTAAATACCTAATAAAACACTTCTGTGCAAAAAAAGAATTGATACCTCTCCTATTAAAAATACAATGACAATTATAAAACCTGAGATGCCAGGAACAAAACACACATTAACAAGCAGGCAGAATTCCTTTTGACTGACCCCATGCATTGGCAGAAAAAAAATCCAGTCTCTTGGATTAAAGAAAATTTAATAGCGTTAATTTCACCACAACTCCAGAGTTTAAAATAAAACTCTTATTATTGAACCATGAAGAAGAAAACTTGTTTTCCTCATACAAGATAACTAGACTTCTCTCAAAGCAACAAGTTCCTCCTCATCACAATTTTCTCTTCACAAACACTATTCTGAGCTGAGAGAAGATTCAGAGCAAGGTTAAACTACTTACTTTCCATTCAGAACTGTCATTTGTCTTGCTTTCAGAATGAACATTATATTACCTCCAGAAAGGAGTTAAAGCATGAGATAGCATAATTAAGTTACAGTGGCTCAACAAGCTTCTTCAATAGCTTAGAACGTGGTCACATCGTCAGGGTGTGCCAAAAGGCAGATTGGCCTTGACACAACATCTGATCTTCCCCACCAAAATTCAAGGTTCTGTTCTAACACACAAAGAAATTACAGAAAAACTGGCTAACATTTTTTAAAATTTTGATATATTATGCTTTCTCCATTTGACTTGTTCTTGAGAACTGTTATGACAGCTTGAACAAAATCCAAAATGGAAACAAGATCAGGCAGTGGCCCACATCTGCCAGGGAAAATTTCAACCCAAAAATAAACGATGAAGTTAGAAGTGCCGAAGGTACGCTCTGCCAGGAAAAAATGAGACTATTTATGGAGAGCTAGTGCCACCACAGCTTCAGTAGTATCAGAAACATTACAGATAGAAAAAGTGGGGAAGGGAAATCTTATATAAAAAGTGTGGGTGGTGCTCCAATAAAGTAGGTATGAATAATACCCTGCATGCAGTAGGGTTAATGACAAGAGTATTCCCAGGTCTCTAAAAACAGAGGGTGTAGGTTTTTGTTTGGTTGGTTTCGTGGGTTTTTTAAATTGCACTAAATGGGTAAAGAAATTTTGCTTGTAATATCCATTCAATTCCACCAAAAAATATCTGTGCACCAATTGATCATTTCTTACCTGTGTTCCCGTCCCCACTCTCCATCGATGGTTTACTGGTTTCTGACGGATTGTTCATTCTTGAGTCTGCATTAAAACAGAAAGAAAGATAAAACAATACAGCAAAAAAAATCCCCAAATCTATTCGTATCTTTTTGTTCAAGGGAAGTACAGAACAGCAGAAATTTGCTATGTACTTTACCCTAATTCGCATTATAACACAAGAAAAAGAACAACCAAAACCAGAACACAATACTGAATCTTCCAGATAAATAGTATTTCAAAATTTTCTATGACATTATTCCCATATGTGAAAACGTGGTATTAAGGGAATAAAAGACAGCATGCTGGAGGGCAAGGATAGGTAGGAACTTAATTTTCAATACAATGAAAGTCATAGAAGGAAAAAAAGGAGGGGGGGAGGAAGGAACAATGACTACACCAAGATTCAAAAACATTAAGTCTGACCATCATGGCCTACATTATTCTTGTGTTTGTTCCCCCTGCCCCACCCCAACAAAAGAAAGGAAATTCAGTCATTATAATTAAATGGATGCCGTTTTCCTAATACTGCATTTCTATTTTACTGGAATGCCACTGACATTAAGTTATTTTATATTTCCTATGTATTCATGCAAAACCATACAAATATAAAATAACTCCTCTTCTTTCTCCCTCTGGATGAATGTATTGAAAAGTCTGTTCCTGGTTTCAAAGCCTGTCAGCTGAATACAGTGCAATGCAGAGGGCCTCTCCAGATGGCAGACAGAGAATATAGTTTCCTTATATAGGAATCTATACAGATGTTCTGTGTACAGCATCAGCTTTCCAGCTTATTACCTCCTCATTCCTTGCCACCGACCCAGTGTGCCACATTATCACAAACCAAAATTACAAAAATAATCTCAAGACAGAACAGCTCATAAAATGAAGCGTAAGCAAATCCTTGAGCACACTCTTCCATTCCCACAATGAGCTAAAAGCAAGTTCAATGAGCTTCAAATGAACCCTTTACTCCAGGATATTCTCTTGCTAGGTGCTTAAAAGGTTACCTCTGTCATGTACTTTCATCAAAGCAGTGATTTCCAAAATACCAATAGGCTGAAGAAGAATACAGGAGCAGCATTAACTGTGCTGCACCTTTCCCCCAGACAGTTCCAAGAATGCCCAGACACTTCAGTGCTTGGCAGTCCATGAAAGCTGGAAATGAGAAGATGGACTATTGCCATGTACCATCACCTGCTGCTACCAGTGCACAGGGAAGACAGGGACCTTCTGGAGTGAGTTCAGAGGCCACCAAGATGATCAGAGGGCTGCAGCACCTCTGCCACGGGGAAAGGCTGAGAGAGCTGGAGTTGCAGAGCCTGGAGAAGGCTCTATGAAGCCTTTACAGCAGCCTCTCGGTACCTAAAGAAGCCTGCAATAGAGCTGGACAGGGAATTTTTAGAAGGGCGTGTAGTGATAGGACAGAGGAGAATGGCTTTAAACTGAAAGAGGGCAAGTTTGGACTGGTTATTTAGAAAGAAATTCTTTACTGTGAGGGTGGTGAGACACTGGAACAGGTTGCCCAGAGATGTGGTGGATGCACCACCTTGAAAGTTTTCAAGGCCAGTTTGGATGGGGTTCTGAGCAACCTGATCTAGCACAAGGTGTCCCTGCCCATGGCAGCAGGATTTGAGGGTTGAAACTGGATAACCTTTAAGGTCCCTTCCAAACCAAATCATTCTGTGATTCTGTGATCAATATTTTTAAAAATAATGTAATTTTCCACATGAACAACTGTGGCAGTTAAACCCAGAGCCTTGAAAATCCAGAGGACTGTAACAACCACAAAACCTCCCCTGACAAGTTAACACAACCTCTCCAGAGCCTCAACTCTTCTCAGCAAGTTCCTATGCCTCTTCTTAAATCTTTCAAATGTTCAGCCACGTGTAAAAGAGATCTGGATTATCAATGTTACCCTTGGTATAAAAGCAAACATGTTAAACTGCTTTTTGAAAGGAGGAGGGAATGAGGAGAAACTTCGTAGCTGAGCACTGCTGGCCCACACTTGAGCAAAAGGCTCCAAGTTTTGCCCCGTTTTTCATAACCTCTGCTTAACACATTCAAGCTACAAATTCACAGGCTTGAAAAACACAGCTCTGCAAAGGTTGCAGGTACAGAACCTATTGCTTCCAGGCTCCTTATTTAGTCATTTTCCACATCTGGATAGCATGGTTCACGCTCTAGAAACAGAACATGGGTTCCACTGACTTTATAGAAATGTCTGCTCTTGACTTGGCCCTCTCTGCTGAGAGATTCATTTCTATCTAGACATTGCATATACCTTGAGTTTACTGTTGTGGCAACAGCACATTTATTTAGAGAGATTATAGGCAACATGCATTTGATAAACAGCATCAGTTCATTCCTTTACACACAGATGGCTACTGAAATTTAACTTCAGAGAACATTGAATGGGAGTCTTTGCTTTGGACAAATATGAAGAGTCCTCATCCAACAGGAAAATGAGCAAAGAGCGCTTACAAATCAAATGCATTTGGTTGTGGAAACCAGACTAACTCATGAGGCTATTGGACATAGGACAATTTTTAAGCCCAGAGCAGAAGAATAGCTTGAACTCAAGATACAACTGACCGCGCACAGGCTGAGAAGGTTGTCTCTCAGAAACATGGAATCCATTTGCTGAACCACTTCAGAAAATTCACGCTAGGAAAACAGCGGAGGGCCTCCTGTGGCTAGTTTGTTGCAGGAATTGAAGTTTTAGAGCCAAGGTGCAGGACACTAATGAGAGAAATAAGCAAAGCAAGCTAAACCCTGGGGGGGGGGCACAGATGTCCTGTGCACAGAACTCAAGCAAGGTAGTGACTGTTCTGTCCTATGAGGAGGCTCGCACAAGAAGCCTTCCTGCATGATGAGCAAGTTTGCTCAGTCACACAAAGTTATAACTATACAAACCTCTTTCCAAAAAGCAAGCCAGGACACATTTTTCTGTCAGGCTATGCTGCAAAATAAATCCCTCTAGAATAGATTTTTTAGTACTAGACATACACAAAGTTTACTTAACTACCAAAAGCTTGTCTAAATGAAGAATATTTTATTGTAAAGATCCATCCTTAACAAAGACCTCAAACATTGCTATTGAAAAAAGCAGCAAGTTGGAAGAAGAAACATCTTTCTGGTAGTGCTCAGGTTCAAGCGAAGGATAGCATCCATTATTTCACCAGCTGACTATTTCTTGTTCAATCTGTGGGCCTTCTGCATGTAAAGCATCAAGAACAATGCCGCTATTTCCATTGCAAATGGTATGACATCCATCTGAAGCACAAAACTGCTACCAGCAAAACAGGCTCATATCCGCGGGATACTCAACCTACTGATTCATTCTATGTTGAATAAAAAGGCTACTTGGTTTATACATGCTCCTATAATTTCTGCTTCAAACTTAAAAGAATAAACAAATGAAGTGGGCTAAAAAACCCCAAACCTTAATGCCTTCACCTTTTCTTCTTCCTTGAGATCTTCCTTGGGTTTTAAATAAAGGCCCTGGGCTACAACTTCTGCCAACATTATCTAAAAACAAACTCCCCAGAAGGAAGGATCGAAAGCAGCAGGTGCATGATTGAAATGAAACTCTCAGGAGTGAATACATTCCACGCTGCTACTCTGCTAGCAGGGCTGAGGTGTCGCCAGGCAGTGCTGTGCCAGCCTTTCACACACCCTCAGGAACATTTCCAAAGGCATTCGGGAGAAAGAAGCAGTGGACACCGAACCAACCTGAAGCGTTATAAGGACTGTACACAGCTGGCAAAGCAAAGAAAATCTTCACATGGTATATACCATTAACTGCTTCCTTCCACCCATTCAAGTGGAACTGCCTAATACTCCATTTGCACCAGCAAAAATGATTCATTTATGTGCACGGAAAAAACAAAGTTTAACCTGAGTGAAAACATGCCAAGAATTATTTAGAAATTACTCTTAAAAAACCACATCATATTCAGAAACAAACACATTCAAATGTCTGCTTTAAAATTTACCATCCAAAAATATATTCTTTTACTTAGAAATATAAGTTCTTACATGAACTTATATGATGGAATGAAAAGAATAATAAAAAAATATATATGTATATACATTGAGCTTCAGGGAAAAAAGCCTTGAAAATAAATAAAATCTATTTTAAAATTGAGATGATCCATTACTATAAATAACTTTAAAATACAAGAAGAAGGAATTATGGCATGTCTGTTCTGCAGTCCTGATGGAATCTCAGCGCAGGAAATGTATTATCTCAGTAACCTTAAGCACAGCTTGCAACGGTATCAATGGCAACCACTGAGCACTCCCCCTTATTTTCTATTACACACGAAGAACCTTGCCGTATTAAAAATACACAGACATAACATACATTCTGTTGTGGAACGGCTCAATACAGTTACTAAATTCTTTCAACACTTAGGCTCCCTCTCATTCATTTTAATGCTTTAAAATTCATAACACACAGATATGCAAGTCAAGTCCAGTGCTTGTTAAAAGCCAAATGCTTCTCAGACTGAAATCCTAAAAGCAAAAGGTCTGTATTAATACCACCCAGGTCTGTGCAGAGGAAACGAATTCCCCTGGAGCGAGGGAAAAGAGGAAAACAAACAAACAAACCAAAGCATGTATTTCCCTGGTACAGATCTAGCTATCCATCTACCAGGCAGCTACTTGCTGCCGATTCACTGGTGAGCTTCAGTCCCACAAATACCTTCTGCATATGTGATTAAGCCACCATGCATAGTCAATCTCCCAGCCTCGGTGTCCGTAAGAAAGAGCTGAGCTCGTACCCACCTAGAACGTAGTCGCTGCAGTCCAGCATTGCTGTGGTATCCTCTACAGGTTCAGATAGTCCAAGGAACGGGAGAATGGCAATTTCTATCAAATCTACACTACTGCTCTGACCGAACACGAAAGGGAGTGGGGAGGTGGGGGGAGAAATACAACTTCAGTTACACCATAGCAATCTTCAACTGAACAGGGAAACTTCAGTTGCTGTGTGGAGTTTTAGTCTCTCCTACTAGCTGTGTCTGACATTGTCAAGGCGACTGAAGCGTGAAAAGTTCCCCTTTTTGTAATAAAATAGAAACAAAGATTGCAGCTGGCAGTTTCCATAATGAAGCTTAATCAGTATGCGCCTGATTAGGGCCTTATGCAAATCTCCTCTCGTTAGCACAGCAGCCAGCACTTTGAAGTCCATGAACAATTCATTTGCAGAGTACACTGAAAGCGCTCCCTGCATAATTTAAATCACGGTATAAATATTTATCAGCTCATTTGCATATTAATTGGCAGTGCATGAAGGGAAAAATTATCTCCCGAGTGCCAGCATAATAATTAGGGAACAAAATGAATTTTCTTCCAATAGCTTGGCTTCTCAGCCCTAACTCAAGCACAGTACCACAGGGGAGCAGGGAGGGGAAGAGACAGAGTTCTGTTCAAATGCCACTGAAATGACACGTACAAATTAGAAACAACTCTACAGACTTAAGCACCTTTAATCTTATTCCTGCTGGCAACAATAACATCAGTAATAAAGGGGATTTGGAAAAAGCTTTCTACACAATCCAAATAATCCCATGAAAACAATTAGCAAGGTAGAAGCTGAACACAAAGCTGTCAAACTGGTGCTTGCACATCTGCGTGGAGTTTTCCACATCCGAACACGCACTGTCACAGGAAGGTCCCGGGCAGGGAAGAGAGTCCTACCAGGGCAAGGAAGCGGCACGATTCCCTTTAAACGGCTAAAGAGCTTGGTGATTCATTATCGGGTAATCCCTTTGCCACGGCCAACTTAACAGCAGTGGATATGTCAAGTATTGTGTAACATTTGACACCCATTAATCTATCCCGAGCGAAATCAAAATAGGTTTAGTCTTTTGCTTTCCAATGACTTCCACGAAAAAAACAAAAATCTATTACTAATCCCTTCAAACACGTACACAATATGGCTAAAGAAAGCTTATTGCAGAGCTATGGGTTTTGAAAGGGGCACGTCACACCCACGTTGCATCTTTGAACCACTCAGTGATAACCAGAACGCGCTTGCTGCTGTGACCACAAAGTACGCTGGAGCACTGGAGAACTGCGAAGAAGCTTTGGTCTATGGAGAAACCAATCTTGTTTTCCAAAAGTGGTCCACAGAAGTAAGTGGACTAACTATGAGGAGATATTAAACCATTTCAAATAGTTTGTTTGCCACTCGAACACTCGTGTCCTAAACAGCAAGAACATTTATACAAAAATTCAAGCATGATGTGGACATTCCAAAATTTATGACTCCGTATTCTGCTCAGGAAAAGGTAATATGATGATGTGGATGATTACAGGGTTGAGCCACCCACTTCCAGGTGCTAATGTGAATTTAAAGAGTGAGTTGTTTTTCTCTTTTTTTTCTTTAAAAATACCCTAGCTGTACTTTTCTTCTCCTCATTTCTGAAGTGAATTCAAGCACCACCTCTCCAAACAAGAGGGAGTGAGAGAAAAGGGACTTCTCAATCATCCAGTACTGACTGGAATTTATTTCCACGCTTGACCTCTTCTTCTGTTCAGGTTCATATCTCTACTTAACACAAGACGTTCCCAGCTATATATTTAACATGAGTGATCTACACTCGAAAAAGATTGCAAGAAGAGAAGGAGAAGGTGCTCCCTACTACAGGGAAACAACTGTGTGCGCTGAATAGGTTTTCCTAATACCTTGTTTCCAACTTGGTTTTCCGCTCATTCACGTGTCCCTCTCATTGAGACCTCTGAGGCGCATCTTCATGGTTCACAGACCTTCAGTAAACTCCACTACTGCATATGTGCCTTTGGAGTGCACTGGGAGATAATCAGTTTGGTTTTTTGGAAGAGCCTGGACACCAAGGGTGTAACAAACCAAGCACTTCTCAAAGCAAGTGGCTGAGCTGAGGCAGCAGCAGAGCAGGACTGCAGTGTTCTCCTCCAACCAGAGCGTGTTGGGCTGGTGGAACACAGGTGCAGCACCGAGAGCGCAGGAAGTGACCGTTAGAACCAGGCACGTGCGTGGCCATGGCTGATCTGCCTCACAAACATCAACCCCCGCACAAATCTTCGCTGGAGCTGTAACATCCACTAACAGCTCAACTGAAGTAAAAAATTGTGTTGACCTGTCAAACTAACAATTGGCCAAAACCAAGAAGACAAACACCCTAAATCAACCAGCCAACCAAAACCAAACACCACAAAAAAAACCTAAACCAAATGGTTCTTTCAGTGACCACTTCATTCTTTGACAATTTTATTGTCAAACCTTTTATCTAAGTTCATAGAATCGTTTGGGTTGGAAGGGACCTTAATGATCATGTGGCACCTCTGCCCTGGGCAGGGACACCTTTCACTAGACCAGGTTCCTCAAAGCCCCATCCGGCCTGGCCTTGAACACTTCCAGGGATGGGGCATCCACTTTTTGTTTTGCTTTGTGGTTTTTGTGTTTGTTTGTTTAAATTTACGATTTACAGCCTTTAAATCTCTGCTGTAGTTCCCACCCAGCTCAAACAGCAGTACCGAAGGAGGGGACACATCCCAGTCCAGAGGCCATGAACTGCATTTACCTGTCAGGCACTGTGCCTGCAGGTCACAAGCCCAGAGGGGGCATGTCCAGAGTCTGTGGAGCCCCTACACCGTGACTGCAAGGTCACGCTGGTGGCACAGCACAGCCTGCAGGGCAGAGCCCCATAGGGTGTGGGTGTCACACACTGTCTGCAGGTCACGCCTGCAGAGGTCACAGCACAGCCATGGACAGCGTCGGCTCTGTGTCTGAAGGTCGCATGGAGCAGGGCCTGCACATGGAGCCTGCTGGTCATGTCCCACCTCTGAAGGTCACCCCAGCCGAGGGAAAGTGTCACAGCCTGAGAAGCAGACCTTGCACATGGTGTCTGCCAGCTCTGTGGGTGCAGGGGACACTCCCATGCCACTGGTGACTCTCCATCCCGCCACACCTGTGGGAGTACCCTAGGGGCTGCCCGGCCCTGCCACAGCCTCCCTGTCACTGGAGGCCACAGAGGATGGCGAAACCCAGGAAGAAGAGCCCAACCAAGAGGTCAGAGAGGGCCCTGATGTGTCCCTGTGCTGCTCCCCATAGTGCACGTGTTAAAAGACATTCAACTTCTTTATTTTCCGCCAGAAAACATCCTGCTGTTTCATTTATGCCCCACTACTGCAACTATTTCTTTACCTGGAAGGCTTCTGAAGGAGGCCTGAGGGCACAAGAAGGAAAATATCTGGGGAGGAATGGTGCCTATCACCCTGCTCCAAAACCAGTGGTGGGATACATTAGTTTAATGTTCTCTTAAGGTTCTGCCATAACACTGCCCATTCTTTTCTTTACGGCTACTTATTAAAAGTTACTTAACACCCTGAACCAAGGACATATTTCTGGTACTCGTGTTTAAGCAAAACAGCGCTCTGGGCTTTGCTTGGCGTTTCAATTTTCCTCCAAATGCACCTCTCAGAAGAGAAAATGCTGCACCGTGTGATAAGTAAAAAGCTCTCCACATCCCACGCAACTACAGAGATCTCAAAAAATGTGTCTCTCCTCTTCATCCAATTCTACAGATTTTACATTAATGATGTTTCCCCCCATAATTCTATTCATACTCTTCCTTAAAACCAAAGGAACTAACACAGAGCCACGCATGACAAACGTGGATTTTCTTCAGCCAAACACTTTGAAACCTGCAGATAACATTTCAAGAGACTCTACCCCATTCAGTTCTTTTTGTCACCTTCTATGTATCTTCCATACCCTTCCATTTCAAATGAATGTTTTCCTTTTGCAGTTTGTCCCAGGAATATGTCACTTTCTTTATTCAGTTATAATGATGATACCTGATTCCTTAATAACTCAATTTTTGGAAAGGGAACATAATTTTTACCTGCAGACTATGCAAATCCTGTGGGTTTTTTAATATGGATGTGTTTCCATATATTAGTAAAATGTCATTTATTACATGCCCTCTGCGACAGGTAAGACATTTCTGCCCCCATCCAGCTCAGTGACAAGCATGACCTTTGTAAACTTCAGGGCCACACTTTCTGATGAGATTACCCAATAAGCCAACTGATTATTTCCCTTTTAAACAGTGTACTTGGAGTGAAGTGCAAAGGAATACAAACAAATGGAATACAAAATACAGGGAAAGAAAATACAGTATTAATTGCAACATTACCATACTGCTTTCATTAGTGTACCACTGCCTAGGACATTTTATCTTGAAGGTACTACATTTTAACTCAAGACATTTCCAAGTCTCCATCCCACAAGCCAAATGAAACCTAACAAAAATTTCAACAGAACTCCAATGTGCTATTTTAAAAAATTGTAAAAATCACATACTTCAACAAAATAAACTGTTACTAAAGTTGGCACAATCCTCTTAGAGTAATTACAGACAGACAGCAGCCTGTTCATAGCTAGGGCTGCAAACTAACTCTAATTTTAGCCACCACCTTTGACTGTGGCTAACAGAATTGATTTTATCTGAAAATTGGTACGTTTGCTCTGAAAGCCAAAGAACAGTTGTCTCGAAAAGTCAAATAAAATTGGCCTGTTTTAGGATTACCGGTCATTAGGCAATTGCTATGAACTGGAATTTTAGTTTACATCTAATTTTACTCCTCACAAACTCAAATCGTAAATATCCTTTAAAACTTTCAACCACACAAAATGCCTTTCGAAATTCCTTTGTGTACATTTTTGAAGGAAATTAAGCATGTGGAAAGCTAAGCAGGAATGCTAATTTACCTTATCAGTGCAGGACAGCGCATAACTCATAAGCACCTGATATATTAATATAAAAGGGTTTGTTTGTGGGTTTGTTTTTTTATGCCTCAACTTATTTTTGTCCAAGGTAGAGACTACCATGGATTAAGTATTTTTTTTCACAGAAAGAAAACTGTAGTCATGACGAATTTACAATATCACCACATGAGGAGGAAGAAAAAAGGGGGGCAGTGATACAATGAGAGAAAATAAAATACTCTTACTCAGAAAATACAGAATTATAACTTTCACAAGCAAACAGCCTTATTTGAAACTCACAGCTAATTCTGTCATTCAGGTGCATCATCTGAACACTCTGGCCCCAACCTTACTGCCCACAAGCCATGGCACATAAGAAAGCACCCAGTGTATTTACGTGAAAGTTTTTATTTCATCCTGTTGAATGTTTTCAATAGCAAAAGATACAAATTCAGTGCAGTCAACCCTTGTTGTCTTGTTATGACAATAACATTTACTTAGAAATGATGGAATATTTTGAAGAGCGGCAAACATTAGGTCTTTACATCTCCTGAATTAAGCTCTCGTGTTCCACTCATTTATGTTTTCAAGGTTTTGATGACTATTTCATAATGGCTTGAGACTTTTTCTGTCTTGTGTTGTTTTGGGTGGTTTTTATTTACATGCATCATAAGCACTGACTCCAGGAACTTAATTCAAAAACCAACCTGAAGTGTCACACCTTTGAAAACAAATTTGTGTTGTTTAACTAGCATGTTCCACCTGCCACAGAGCTGTTGCACATTAGCACATTTTATTGTCTGCAGGGCATTCACCTCCTTCCAATTTAACTTGAAGTTAGCATAGAAAATGAACAAATCATGCTGATTCCACCACACTTGAGGCATGGTTCAATACCATTACATACTCATTGTTCTAGTAAACTTGTATATGAAAAGTAATATGCAAACTTAAGCAGGATTTTTTAAAAACACACACAAAAATTTCTTAAAACGTGAATATTGTATGGGAAACATCTGCTTTGAATTTTGTCCACTTATGCGGGTCTCATTCACCTTTAAAATTATTGGTTTGTCAAACTAAAATACTTCACACTGGCAAGTGCTGAACCCCTTGGGTAGATGTATACTTTCTACTAGTAAACATTCCTTGTATTTTATTACTTTTACAGAATTTTCATGCCTCATATTGCTTTTCAAAAAAGAACTGCAGGACAAAAAGTCTGAAAAGAAGGCTGATGTGAAGTTACATGAACAAAACTCAGTGGAGGGCTGGAGAACAAGATCAGTAAAACTACATTTATCAGAATTAGGCAAAAAGGAACAATTTAAGGACACCGGTCTATGTTATAGCAGTAATGAGGAAAAAAAAAAAAAAAAGACCGTACTACCTCCCACTCCTCCCCAACTTCCCCCACTGCTAAACAAACAAACAAAACCCAAAAACAACCTCATGAGAAGCCTGCAAGCTTTTATGGATGATGCATCTTGGGGCAGCTGGAGAACCCAGAGCACCATCAGGCACCAGTCCCACAAAGAATGGGGAGACCCCAAATTTCGCCTGGCAGGGAACACCAGCCAATCCTCATGTACCTCCTGGACCTAAAGTGGGGTCGTTTGTTCCCACAAATGACATTTATGGGAACATGTCTTCCCCACATGCAGTGGCTACTGAAATTGTGCACACATTTGAATGGGAAAGGTAAATGCAGTTCATACCACCAAAACACCAAGCAATGAAAGTGGCGTAAGTACTGCTAGTTTCAAATTGTTATTGCAATACACCCTAAAAATACAAATATTTCAGAAAAATAAATATTATCTAATATGAAAATCACAACATGACTGACTTGCCTTGACATATGAAGGGTACTTATGCCAAACTCAAATACTGAACAGAAATATTTGTTTTAGCAGCTGTATGAACTATTACAGTCTGGAAGCATCACTGTATGTGCATTCCAAAAGCATTAATTTTGCCTCCCTGTGTCCACTCACATAACAGGGACAGGCCCTCAAAGCTTAAAAACGTTATTTTCAAACTCACCTGTAAATCAAAACATAATGCCTTATGCCAACACGCTGTTTCCCTGTTGTCCACTTTGCCAAAGTAGCAATTACTAGTCTAGCTTGATGAACAGGGGCTCTACAAAGAAGAGACTAATTCAGTGTATGACTTAACCACACAGCACTGCTCAAATCCCAGAGCCTCCACACCACTTGTCATTAACTACACTACAGGTCACTCTCAAAATACAGAAATCAAAGTCACGGCTTTAAGCTTACAATGACTCCTGCTGAAGTCAACTTGATTCATCAATATCAACAGCCCTGATAGTATTTATTAGCTCTAGTTAGCTAATTAGAGTGTTTGACAAACAAATTAATAGCAAAAAGCACATGCAAAATCTCTGCAGCTCATCGTATGAATTGAAGCTGCATGGCTGTTGGGCCCACACTTTGCAGGAACTGCTTTTGCTCTCTCTTCCTTAATAACTATCTCAAATCCGAGGAAGGATATTGCTTTAATGCCCTCAGCACACTGATCCAGACACTATTAACACCTGTAGGAACCACAAGACATGTCATGAGAATGTTTCTTTCTGAAGCTTAAATTATTTGATCTCAAAAGAGGAAAAGGCCAAATTCCAGACAAGCTGCTTTGTATGTTACAAATTGAACAAAAAATTGCCAGATGCAAGATCTGAAGAAAGAAACAGAGTTATTCACACTGCAGACACTGATTCCATCCATCAGCACACATATCCAAGTATCTATCATTTTGGCTGCTCAGAGCTAACATAAGATTGTATTTGCTATCAGCCAGAAAAACAAAAAAATAATACACAGTGCTTGGGCACCTAGGTCTTTAATTTACAATAATTTAAGAACAGCAGATAGTGAAAACCACAGGGTAACTACACATATAAAGTATGACCTACGTAAGCTTTTCCAGGAAATGTTCACAAGCCTGGTTTTGCCCGTTTTAGCACCTATGCTGTGCTAAAGCAGAAGAGGCATTGATCAGCTTTTCCAGGAAATAACCACAAGAAGGGGTTTACTAGAAGCAATGTTGAAGGGCAGGCAGCATGACTGACACCTGTGGCTGTGTTTGCAGAGGATTTGCTGGGAAGACATGCACATTTTATTTGCAGGCCCATGGACACGCCACTGAAGACAAGACTGTCCTGTTTATTTCTCCAGCAAGTCAGAGAAGAGGTAAACTTTTCCACACTGCCTCACTTTTTGTAACTTATTTTGATTGGAACTGTTAGTTTAACATGTGCAGAATCCTCTCAAAAAAAAAAAAAAATTCATCATCTACTTAAAAATCACAGCGTAAAAGAAGACAATTGAAAAAATTAGGTCAAAAGGCCTAACTAAATTTTTTTAAAAGTGACGCCCAGAATACTTTAATTCTTAGTCGCCCATTCCTCAATAAAACACAAGTCTCATATATGCATATTTCATTTTTTTTCACAGAGAAATCAAAAATTAAAACCAGGACACTTCATTTAGGGCCCTGTCAGTACCATGGCCATGGGCTATGAACGCTGAGGCAGCAAAAAGCCAGCGCTGCTGCCCTGCTGCCTCTTACACAACTACACAAGAGAATTGGTCTGTCTTAAACCTACTCCAACTGCAAGGAGAAATACTAACCCAAATCTGTTTTTTAATCCAAGAGGAGAAATGTTTACCCTGGTGAAACACAAAGGCAGCGAGGACGCAGAAACAAACAAATGGGAAAGATGTTTTCAGCAGGAATATTGCCTTGAAACTTTCACTGTCTACAGCTTCAGTCTGCTCCTACGTTATACATCCATGTTATGAATTCTGTCACGCAAACTGTGTGACAAACAGAGGAAATTAAAATCTCACAACAACTATTTATTTCCTCTTTGGGACACTGAGTCTCAGCCCTAAGGTTGACAACTTGTACCAATTAGTACACTTAGATATGCACACACCTCTCCAATGCTACTCTGGAGAATACTCTGATTTCTGGCCTCACACAGGCTATTTCCACTCTCAAAAATGGAAATGTGAGTCCTACACCGTAAAACTTAACTATATAATCACTTGTTTTCATCAGATGCATTGAAGAAGGCATTGGAATTGCAAGGTTTTGAAAGTAAAGAAAATGGGGAGTCGTTGACTGACAGAAGCAGCAGCAGAGTAACAGCTACAATTATATCAGTAAGTAGTTTAGCACAGACCCAGCTTAGAGCACTAAACCTCAAACTGAAGGAATTGGTCACATAAGAATTTAAAAATAACTAGTAATAACCCTAAGACATCATAGTAGACCAATCTACAGAAATTAAACAAGTCCACCTCATAAATGTGAGACCTCTATATAAAAACCCTGTAGGCTGATCTAGAGCATCAAGCCAGGCTGAAAACTGGAATTCTCAAGGGACACCACAGCTCTGGCAACATTAACAACAGATCAGAACTACAGCTGCTTATAAGCAACCCTCCGAATTTTTTATATATATATATACACATATAAACACATATACTTTTTTATTCATACATATTTTGTGTTTTATAGAAAACATATATATCATATACAGTACATATAATATGTTTATATTAATTTTTTTTAAAATAAGGTAGTGATCTCAGATTTCTCAACGCTTCTAAGACTACTGTTCTGAAAATAGTGTACATGTTGTTTTCCTGCAGAAAGGTACCACGACAGTGCCAACCCAGTGGAAGAAATAGCATATAGAGCAAGTCAGCATACAGTGCTGTTTTCATCACTTTTGTCCAATCTTGGTTAAAAGGCAAGTTGCTGTAGTGAGAATGAACAAGAAAAAAGTAAAGCCCTTAAGTGCCAGGATACCACCATCCCCAAAAATCCAGCCACAAACAGCCCAAGAGCTGCCAACTGACCACCGCTGCTGACTTGAATGAAAATCATTCCCCAGCCTTCTTAGGAAGTCAGTCACCACTGAAAGAAGAGCAATTCAGTATTCAGAAAAAAACCCCTCAAGCTAAGCTCTCCAGCAACACTCAATATTGCACTGACATTTTAATACTGCACTGAGTTGATCTAACATGCCATTTCAAAAGAAGGGCCTGTCTTCCACATTGCTTTCACAATCCCTCACCATCACAGAGAGATTACTCATTAAAAATGCAGGGAAAGTTAGCAAATTCTCTGGGATTTAACTAAGTCAGAGGCAATAATAATAATAAAAAAAATCCTCTGTGACATTCCATTTCCAACAAGCCTCATGAAACTGGCAAAACGCATGAAAAAGGGCTACAAAATTCAGAACCCTGCACGAGCCTGCAAGAAGCGTGAATATGAGCATCTTTTCCATCCAATGTGACAGTCTCAAAATGACAAGCCCTTTTTTGCCTGCCTACCGGCGAGTCTACACTCCTCTTTTCTTCTTTTGAATTTTCCCCAACTTAAATTGAATGCAAATAAGCCAGGTGTGGTCCCCAGAGCAGTAATCTGCAGATAGTCCCCACCGAGTTCCCATAGCAACTTGCACAGCTGGCCACGAGAAAGAGGTTGTATCTGCTACACATTGGCTACAGAGTTTAAACACTCAGCAAGTGAAACACCAATTACCGTATCTTGTAAAGGAAACATCCACTAAAAAGCACATCCATTTTTCCTTGATTAACACAGGAAAATAAACCTCTGGATATGCTCCTAGTCCAGCAATTGCTCAGCATGTAAAGTGAGTATCTGTTATTTAGAAGAGGCGATGCCTGAGAAGGAAATGGCTTCTCTTTTCTGCTGCAAGGAACTGAAGTTAAGAAACACTACAGAATTTGGAAAATGCCTGTCGTTCTGTACCTTGTCATCAAAGAAAAACACAGCTGGAAAAGAAAAGTCAGAAACTCAAATCCTTCTGGACAAGTTGTAAGACTTCCACAAGACAGTACCTCTCTGACAACTGCTTTGTAATATTTCAAATTTTCCCTGTACTCTTTCTGCATCAGCTTTCTAAGTCTCACTGTAAAAATCCAAAGCTGGACTGTGACAGACGAACAGCTGTTGATTCCATACAAACTCTATCCTCTGTTCCTTACCTACAAACATGGAACCCTCCTTCTATTAACTCCTCTCCTTTCTGCATCCTGCACGCAGAGCTCACTACTTTTGCCTGCAGCTCTTCACCCCAGCCTTCTCACCGTGCCCATTCCAGACCTGCTGGCTAAACAAACAGGGAGAAGGCACTGGGGCTGATTTGGAACCTGGCACGGACTGACCGGCCGCAGACACGTACTGGATGGTCAACCCACCAGAAAAGCCATACAGATAAGGACCAGGCTTTCTCTGCTTTCCCTTTAGCATAGCCACAAGCAGGAAATCTCTCCTCTCCTCAGACTGCAGTTCCAGGTAAGAACAGCCCCTACAGGCTCAGGGGAAAGGATGGGCCCAGGTACACACTGCTAATATCCTACTGCTCTTGGCAAGCAGGAACACAGATGGTACCTGAGACACCGCCCACCCTCTCCCACCGCCAATTACAAATCAAAGACTTTTTGGGGCAGAGGATGTTGCTAAACATGAAGTAACCATCAACTGATTTTCCCCTGCCACGAATCTGCGCTAACATCCCACTGAAGCCCTGCAAACTTTGAGGAACCAGCCTGCAGCAAGGACTCCTACAGTTTAGGCATTCATTAAAGAACATTCTTTTTTATTTTACTTTGAATCTATTGTCTTCTTCATCTCCTTCTACTCTAAAGTCCTCTACTTCTTGCACAAAAAGAATCTATGAACTGTAAGCTTCTATTCCCTCTCCATGACACTTCACTGACTTCTGCCATATATCCCCGCTTAGCTCTATCTTCTAGGGTGATAATCTCAGGTCTACACAGTTGTTCATTAAAAGTGTGAATGGATTCTGTAAAATAACTCCTAATGCTGCTGTTCTACATATTTTTTTAATGTCTGAGGAGAAGAGCTGCACAAAATCCAGTACCCAAGAGAAAGAAGCACTAATGGATTGCGGCACAATGCTATTTTTTCTTATATTGCTTTGCACTCTGATCTTTTCTTGGTAAGTCCCAGCATTTGACTGACTTTTTGACTACTTGTTAAGCATGAAAATACAGCAGCTATTTCCATGAAAAATTGTAACATGAAAGATCTCATACCTGAAGCATTAGGAATCCCTATATTAATTGCACATGAACTCAGGATCTGATCTCTTATTCACCAGGAACTTAGTATCACTGAAACATCATAATGTGTTCAATTTGGTTAAAATTGGACCACTGTTTATGAGGGAGAGTGGAAAAGAAAAGTCAGAAAGACATAACACAAACTTCTCTTTCCTTTGGAAAGCTGGTTAAGTAAAAATAACAACATGATGCTTATCAGTCTCCAAAAGAGCAGGAGGTTGATAAGAAACAGACCCAGTATCACTCACTCGTGTTTGTGCTGACTTTACAAAATGTCTGTCCTTGTACCTGGCTTAACCATCTCTCAGTGATCCCTATTCCTCAAGGAGGGCATGGCAAGCTTACCCAGGAACATTCAACTTGTAACTTCACAAGAGGCCACCATTACACCAATTGTCTCATATGAGAACGTACATTTATCTAGGAAACAGGAAATATAAACAAACAGGAGTAGTTCAATGTGCATATTAGACATTAGCCATAAATTTTATTCCTCCATAACATATATAAGATACTGTACACCCATGAGCTCTTCCCATTATCCCACCTGTGGGAACTAGCCTTAATCCATCACTAACTTGAAAGCTGCTCGTTTGCTTAAGCACTTATAGTTTAGTTTTCTTCTCTACCCTTTCTGCCTTCCAGATTTCTTTTCAGACTAATCAGCAGCACTTCAAAGAAACAGCTGAGCTGGTGGCATTAAAATGACCAGGGAAACACACAAAGCTTTAGCAGGGCACAACCACTGAGCAAGAGAAACATGCCATTTAGTGTTAAAAATGATGACTGTAAGCCCACTCAACTGGGGAAAAAAAGGAAAAACCACAGTTCATTAAAAGGAAGAAAAAATTAGTATTCCCCTATACACCTGGCTTAATTTGCACTTTAAGAACCACACTATATTAACATTGACAGTCCACTGCATATTAATAAAAGCCAAAGAATTAAAAACTGAAGGCACTCAGTCTGTATTGCAAGCCAGTAAGTTTACACATCTTACAGGAAGAAACAAAAAGGACATACAAGTGGCAGAGTCTGGAACCTGAGAGGCTGAAAAATGAAGAGATTTTACACTGGAAGTGAACATGCAATTTTGAAAGAATTAGTAGTAATACCAGCTAATGCTGGTATAACAAATAAATATTTAATGTCAGGTGTTAAGGAGGAGACACTCTAAATGCAAATTTACTCATGCACACACACACACACGCTCTCTCTGCTCTCGCTCATACATATCCTTTACACCAACAAAGAGGCAAGTTTTGTACATCTCAGAAAGACAGAAGACTTAAGCACATATTGATTCTGTCCTCTACAGCTCTTATCTCTGCTGTGGTTCCTTTTCGTGATATTTGAGGCATGCTGAGGACAAACTTGCACTGAAATTGCCCATATGCAACTCAAATGTCATTTGACCAGCTCTAACCCTACACATGGTACTTGCTTATGAACAGCTTAAATAGGGGATGGAGGGGAAGGGTAACAGGGAGGAGTGAAGGTTTTGCCTTCTGATGAGACCTGGAGACGAACACAACATTTTTGTACTAAAAGGAGGCCATTGAGCCCTCCTGTGTAACTTCAGCCTCAGCTTCCAGGCGATGGATTAGATTAAGAACAGTCTCATTAACACACTGTAAGAGACAGAGCTATAAACCATTTTCTTAGTTTCAGCTGTTAACTAGCAGTCCATTTTTTATAAGGCATGCCCTAAGACTGAAATCAGCAGGATCAGTTTCCAGCAACTGGATCTTACCGTGCACCTTAGGCTGGTTAAAGACGCTCCCTTAACTATAAATCCCCTTATAATCTGTGGGCAAGCCACTGTTCACTAGGTCAAACTTGGTGTAACCAAGGATTCTGAATTTTAAATTCAGTTTGACAGGCTTTTCACATTCTGAATCCATCACATTTCTTCTGAGAAACATCTCTGGCTTTGTTAGCAACTTTCCTGATGTTACAAATTTCCTAGCAGCACTGTAAGGTTAGACTCAATCATATTTGTAATTCAATAACCTATGTGCTATCATAGGTACTGCCTCATTCCAAAAGCCATTTCTTGACTGTAATTCATCACAATTCAACTCATTTTTAGAGTGTACGTGTTTCAGAGCACAAGCTTCTCTACCAAAAGTGAAATCTGTATCTTTTTTGCTGGATGTTTAACACTCTATTTAGCTGAATTAAAATACATGGATAGGTTCCCAGAAAAAAATTGGTGGCTTAGACCCTTTGCAGTAACAGACCTGACAGTAGCAACTCCACCAATATTTGCATCCAATGAAAACTTTACCACTGAGGTTTCCATACTTCTTCCTGATCCCTGGCAGATACAGAAAGCAATTGCTGAAGAAAAAGACACAGCTAGTAGATTTTGACTTTCCATTAACAACTGTATTGAGATTTTTCAGTTATCCTGTCCTTAATCCTTTTAGTATGTGTTACTATTGATTTTGTATCACTTTAATTTGGTAATCAATGAAGTAAGCCATTCTAAATCAGATACATTATAAAAGAGTGCATTTTATCAATACAATTACAAAACAGAGCTTTAATCTTAACAAGAACTGAAAAGGCTTACAGCAAATTCAACTGAAAAGACTTTCTCTCCTACCCCAGAAAATTGTATGAATTGACATTAGATTATTTTTATTGACCAAAAATTGTCTATCAGCAAATAAAATTATCTAGTTACTCAAGTGAGTGCAACTGACCTCCAGCTTTTAAAATAAAACTGCCCCATTTTTTGACATTATTGACTCACTCATTTTTCCACCCCCTCTCTGCAGCTTCCTTGGTCACTTAAGATTTACTGACATCAACAAATACATAACATCAACAAATTAGAGAGGTTTCTTTCCAGTCAGTCTAAATTACTAAATGCAAGCTGCCTTGTCTCGCAGATTTCTGAAATCCCAGCTCATACAGTCTCTCAAGCATTCCCCTTCCTCCCCACTCCCATTTATTTTGAGAATGGCATTTTCTCCCCATTTTTAGGAAACACTAAAGGCCACTCAAAAGCAGGCAAGCAGGTGGTGATCTGTGTAAGAACAGAAGTCCTCACTCTTCTGCACGTTTCAGAAAGTGCCTAGGGACTACAACTCCACAGGTCGGTCAGTCAACCTAACAATTGCTTCCTGCCAAAAAGGCAAGTGGAAATTCCATCATTTCCTCTTTTTTGGGGGCTTGGTGTGGCTTTTTGGCACTACTTCATCAAGCCAGAGAGGTGTTTAACTAGTGCAAAAGTTGATAAATGGGGAGCAGGGGGAGAGGTGCTGCTGTGGTGGTTCACTTTGGCTCATGAAGTCCTATCTCCAGAGACATTCATCCTTCATCATGCAATCATAGAAAGTGTTGTATACATATTTTGAAGTAAAGGCATTCATTGGTATTACTTGAGCTTTATCAACTTGCTAAACACCAGCAGGAAAAATAGATCAGGGTATTCCAAACAATTCCTTTTGTACTTTTATTTCATCAGCTTGAGAAAGGTAATTCCACATGACTACATCAGACAGGGCTTCCCAAGCCATGCCCCTGCCTCTCCTCCTTACTTGCTAACCAGGACATGACCACTGTGGAGAGAAAATAACACAGACTGCTATTTCAGAAGGACAGTACAGAGAGCAAACTGACAAAGCTGGAGCTGGAATCCTCCTAAACCAGCAGAAAGATACTGAAGACCAGACCTCCATCTGGACTCGTCTTTGCCTCACCAGGAAGGGAGATGCCATATAAAGTATTTATTATGTTTATTCTTCAATAATTTTTTTTTTTAGAATCTAAAAATCTATAGCATCCTTCTAAATACCAGAGTATGAACAGCTACATGTCTGTCAAGCAGCTTTTGCTGATGGATAGTAGTTACCCAGGAGCAGAGGTACAGTCTAAAATAAGTCATCTGAGTTTATTCTTTCATTTCCCTCATTTTTGTATTAAAATATCAGTCACCAATACTTGTGCATTCATTGTGAGCTGTTCTCTTAGAGATTATTTGGCTGCAAGAGTCAACAGGTACACTACAACATCAGGAAGTCTCTTCAAACAGCATTCCTCACAACTCCTCTTTCACGTTTTACTTCACTGTGCAAGTTCGAAATCCTACAGTATTACTTCAGTTAACAGCTAATCTACCCTATGTGTGCAATGAACCATGAGCTTGCCTATTAAATTAACAATCAAATTAATGATTAATTTATTAGGGGTTTTGTCCTGCTAATTACAGAAACATATGTATCATACTATAAGGCTGCTGACATCACATTACTTGGTTTTGACACCAATTTTTACTAATAAGTTTTTTTTTTATTATCATACTTGAAATCAGACATACGTTCAGTTCTCAATCACGTGCCCACTATTTTAGCCGAATTTTAAGAGTCTCTAATTGGTTACATTAACACCCCGACCTCCCCGGCACAGATTTGATGTTCCACTTGCTCCGCACTTAAAAATTTCACCACACACCCCTACTGCAAATAATCACCCTTGCTACTTCTTTGTCAGGTTTCTGGTTACACTTGGATGGTGGCAGACACTGGCCTTTCTCCAGAGGCTCTCCCTCCTGGAATGGGATCTCGTGCACAACTAAATTTAAACTTTGCTTCCCTAAGCAGTCTTTCTGGCTACACATTTCTATTCGAATCAACAGATAGCATCTGTTTAAATGGTCGTAAGAACCACTGCAAAGAGATGAACTGCTGAACCTACAACTTGCCTGACTATGATTAATATGAGGTACAAGAAACCTCACAGTGGACACCCATGGAATAGCCCACTTACCAGAGAAGTTTCTTCCTAATCCCCTTTGGTAGCACTTTTATTTGTTCCCTGTTGTATAATGGTTTTTCAATTCTTTACAAAGGCTTTACAAAGCTTTCATTTAACCTAGCATAATGTACTGTAAATGAATAATCCCTTTTCTTTCCTGATCCTGTTAATCTTTTGGCCTCAGTTACATCTCACAGCAGTGAGATGCAAATGTTAATTATGCAAAAAGTATAAGATTTGTATTTTGATTTCCATCTGTCCAATACAAGTCCAGAACAAGACACAGATAACTGAGTGCTTTCCTATCACCATGGGAACATGATTGCCAGGAACATACCAAGAACGTCTCATATTGACTCCCAGAAGCCCCAGTCAAGTACCTTCTATCCATCAGAGCCTCCTTTATCTCCTTTGTTGATTCATATTTTTCACAAACCCCTGATTATTCTCACTGTAACTCAATCTTCCTCAGGGCTGCAGAAATATTATCTTACTCACATAACACCTCCAACCTTGCTTGCATCATGTATGTCAATTATCTCATCTACAAAACACACATGGATGTAGAAGTAGTTGAAATATTCTATTAATGTGATAGTGAAAACAACCAAAGTTGACAAAGTTGTAGGGCAATCCCTTTTTCCCTTGACAATCCCTCCCATGGAGTCACACCAGCATTCAACTCATCCCATGGATGGCATGATTAGCCCACAGAACTGGGCATCAGAAAATTAACTGTTCTGAAAAACAATTCTGGCAGCTCAGCTCCCAACCTGGATGCCTGCAAAATCAGACAAGTCCAGCAGAGCGAATGTCATCGAGCGTGGGACTGAGCAGAATCACTCTAGTTTGGTTTGAACTGTTTAAACCACAGCCTCACAATACTTTTGGATTTTTTAAAGATCTAATGACTGTCCAGCACTGAAAAAGAAAAGCTTCAGTTTCTTTCCTTCCCTGAATCACAGTAAGATGGCTCTACTCCTTCCCCCATACTGCCCTCCCTGGTGCTCACTTAACCAGGGAGACAATTTTAGTTGGCAGTCCAGAAGAAAACTAACTTCATAAAAAACTAACAGAAAATTATTTTCCTTTTAAGTTAAATCAGCTATGTGTGGAAGCCAAAGACTGAAAACAGATGCAAGGGCAAAGGCTGAATTGTGAAGGAGTGGGAAAGAAAGGAGAACTGCCCGGTCCTTCCAGTGGCAGGAAACTTAAAAAGGTTTGTCACAGCTTCAGCATGAGAGTGAAGAGCCAGAGTACAGCAATGTGATGGCTTAGCACTGCTGAAAGGAGGCCACACTCCCTACTTGGATTTCCCACCATTTTTGGCTACACTATGATGGCTTTGTCACTACACCCTTCCGGAAGGGTACAACTTGTCAGAACAGTAGAAGACTTTCCAAGGGAAGAAGAACAAAGGCAAGATAATGAAGCTGAAGGTAAGGAGCAAGGAGAGTCTCATTTTAGCTTCAGAGAGCTGTTAAGTTTGCTTAGCCATGCTTGGAACCATAACCTAAGTATAAATATTTCTGTTTCAGAAAGAGATGTATTGTTATACTGTAAAGTGCCAAAAAAGAGAGTTGTAATCAGATATACATAGAGAGGAGTCACTCAAGTCACCATCACTGCTGCTCTTCTCCAGTACTTTAATGATTGTAACATATTAGTTTTCCCTTTAAATAAAGCATTCAACTGTGACCACCCAAAAGTCTTACACTGCAAAATACACTTGCACCCTTATGTTCTCAGCTTCCTTCAGGTACAAAGCAATGTGCAAAACGCAATGCCATCAGGCAATGTCAAGAGAAACCCAATAAAGCTGTTGCCACAGAACTGGGACATATTTTTGTCAACAATGCAATTCTCATCATCTCTTAGAATTACTAGTTAGGTTTTGATCAACAGCTCGTAGTTCAGCATGTTAAAAATTAGTTGATAGACTGCTCTGACTGAAAAATAACAAGGCTGAGTTCTATCAACTCTCTTACCAGCAATGGAGAATGAAAAGATACCCATAGGCTGTTCATTTTTTCCAGGTGCTTCTACTCCTTGCCATGGTAATGAAGAACAAGACAGAGCCCACCACACCATAAACACATTTATTTTGGGTTGAACTGGTATCTGATATGTGTGATATTCTAATAGAGGAAGTTCACAGAAAAAAAGCTGGCATAGCACTGCTCAATTTCAGTTTTCCTTAAGACCTCAATCCATCTACACACTACCTCCTTTCTCAGAACAGAAACTTCCAAGAAAACACAGTGAATTGATACCATTTTCATATTTCTGTTAAAAGTTAGCCAAAATTTTTTTCCCCTTGAAGCAACACAAGATATAAATGTTATTAGAACACAGATAGTGGCAATGTAATTCACTGGGCATTGAAACTACTAAACGTTCTTTCCTGAATTGTTTGCATCTTGCAATTGTTATATTTTAGAAAGTTTTTTAAACCAGATTATGATTAAAGCAAGAGTTTTCCCCTTTTGGTAGGTACATCAGAGACTCCACCTACAAAAAGCTGTTCTGCACAGTCATTTCCAGAAAAGCTAAAAATCTGTATCACCTCAGAACAAGAATTCAAGTGGCAGAGAATCCACCTTTTTGGCAAGCACTTCCTTTGGCGACTATGTCTTCTGAACCCAATTCTCTGCCTCTGCACTGTTCCAGCCTTACTCTACACCCTCAGTTTCACCAGTACGATCATTTGTACAGTGTCCCACACACAGCGTCAAAGAGTTGATAGAGACTAAAAGTAACTGCACAGTTCACCATACAAAAGACTTGTCTACCTTAAGGGCATGAGATAGATATATAGATATATATAAACACACACACAGAGGATAGATTAAAGATGGGCTTCTCTGATTTACTGAACTTCTGCAATAAGCAGAAGTGTTTATAAAGGCTTCTTTGCATTAATTTTCCAACAACTGATGCATCTCATTTCTTACTGAATTCTTTCCTTTCATGTGAAGGGTAGCAGTTTCCTCTACCTGCCCATCTGCTGGGGAATCCCTAAGAAACCAGTCTTCCATGCCCCTGAAAAATGTAACCAACTGGACCGTGGATGCAAAAAAAATGGTGAGAGATGGAATTAACAGTCAGCATAACCTAATAATCTCAATGTTCTTTGAAAAACAGGATTAAACATCCCTTTGCCCAAAAATCCTGCCAGCCTTTGAGGTTTAATAAAGCTCAGAGACTTTTTGTATAAAAATCTAATTTAGAGCTTGTAAAACAGGTTAACAAAAAACAAAAATATATTACCAAAGAAAGAAAATATGACATTTTGTCAGTACATCATCTTTTTCCCTGCCACCTAGAAAGTATGTAAAGGTGTATTTACTCTCCTCTTAAATATCTCTTTCTGTTCTCTTCCATTCTGTAGCATGCTGTGTGTTTATTTCACAGCCTCTCACCCTGAACTTGAGGGACAGGCTATTCTCTTAAATCCACCTTATTAGCTTCACAAATGCACGGTACACCAAGGTCAAGGTATAAGGCAAAAAATCCTAGGGCTCAAAGCAGGTACAAAGAGTGGAAAAGCTTGAAATAAGGACTGAAACAGTACATGCTCTAGGAGGGCATGCCTCAAAGAGCCAGATTCACACAAAGGGGAAAAGAAAATGTTGCGCTCCAATTTAATCAAAATCCACTGGACACAACAGCTGACTCTGCAGCCCTGGTGACCTGAAGAGTAATTTTATTAGTTATACGGAAATATCCATTTTCAAGTTCCAACTGCTGCTCGCCTCCACTTCCCCACCTTGCCCATGAAGAGGAGAAAATTCACACAAGCAGCATTTTTACAGGTTCCTCCTCAAGGAACACTCTGAAATAGAGTAAGAGAGTTCCCTCCCTTTATTTGGAACTCTTTTTAAATAGCACATGCTGAAATGAGAAAGATTAATTTTAACTTTAAAGCAGCACTGGCACTTGAAACTTCTATGCACATAAGACAAGCTCAAAGCATCTGAAAAAACAATACTGGAAACTTCAGCACACGTATTTTCTTTAAATCCAGATTTTAGTACAGTTTACATAAATTTATAGCAGGCGTAGAGTAGGCAAAGCTGTCCCAGTAATGCTTTAAGTATCTGCTGAACAACAGTTCAGTTGTGTTCCATTTTCACCAAAAAAATACAGTTGTTATCTCTGAGAGCAGACTACAACACATTACACCATATTTTACGCACTGATAAACGTTAAAAAACGTTTCTGTTATTTTAATAGCATTTTGTCATTTCCATACTTTTAACTTGTGTCTTTACTCGTGGTTTCCCTAGGAAGAAAAACAAGAACACGAAGGTGATGCTGCTTTCTTGTTTAACACATAAAGAGGTTCTGCTACCTTCCAGTCCTATTAACTTTACTCAGCCACTGACCAGTAAAGCTGTTGAGCAGCGGAGGCACCGCACAGCTGACTGTAGCCAAAGCAGTATGATACACATTTGTCTTGTATTTGGAAAATTGTTTGCCATTACATGAGTTTGATTCTTGCGTTACAACCAACTTCAGTTTTACAGCTATGAATGGCATAAATCACTATGTCAGTCAAAAAGCCCTTGATTTCTTAAAAACCAAACGTGAAAAAAAAAGTGAACATTTAAAGCTCTCCCCTTCTTAATGAAAATATTACAACAGAAAACAATATGATAACTCATACAGCAACAACACAGCCACATTTTCACCATGAAACAAAAGAGAACTGACTACCCCAGCCTTCACTAGATTAATTATTTCTCTACACTTGCCTTGTGCAAACTCCAGCGTGCTTTGAACCTAAGACCTTTATGGCTCAAGTCCCAGGAGATGCTGAGAAGGTGTTCTCAGTGGAGCAAACTTTTCCGGAGAAATCACATTCTGATTTGAGAGAATTCATTTCTTTTGGCCTTTGGGGGAACACTGCAGGTCCCATGTATTTGTACAAGTCTTTACCTAGCGAGGGCAGAATCCCTTCTAGGCTTTGTCAGGTTCATGCTGATCTTGCAACATCTGGCTGTGTACAGCCACACTGTGCACATATTTTTAATGCTGTACATCAAGTAATTTTAACCCAATCTTTCAAAGAACACTGTTTTCCAAACCTTTAAAACAGGCATTTAAGAGAAACCTTCAAGTAATACTGCACCAATAACACACAGTTAAAATATAATATATTGAACAACAAAGAAACAGTTGATTAGTATTAAACAAGCATATACAACTAGAAAGTTACACTAAGATAAAGCCTAGGAGATGGGAGTGAAATGCTCTGTAGGCATATGAACCACTTTAATATTGAGAATAAGAGCACAAGATACGAAAGGCATTCTAAGTGGCACAAACACAACTTTTATACATATGAAATATTATTTTCCAAGAAGAATGAAAAGAAAAAGGTACAGTAAAAACAAACCAAAAAAGGCTTCAGAAGATGACAAAGAAATTCATTTAAGAGCAGCTCTTCCATTCTGAACAGCCACAAACATTTCCAGCACCTACACCATAACTGCTCACATAATTAATTCAGTGTAGCAGTCAGAAACAGCGGTGCTGAGACAGCCACAGTTCAGCAGCCCACACTTGGCTGTAAGGAAATTTTTCCTGAAGACAGATGCCACCCGGAGGAACCAAACCTGAAAAACAATCGGCTGCCTGACCAGAGGCAACGCAAGGAGAGATTAGAACTGTGAGTCTCTCCTCCCGAGACTCCTGGCCTGTGTCCGCAGAACAAACCCGCACAGTCAACAGCAGCAGCAATTTCCTGAGGAAGACAAAGCAAAGTCACACTCTGGCTATGAGGCAAGCCAAAGGAGAAGCAGACTGGCCTCTCAGAAAGGGCTTCTGTGCTTCTCCTAATGCCAAGCACAACTACAGACGCCACTTTTCAGCTGCCGAGGATCACACGAGTGTTCAGCGTGCACTCCTGAAACAGAGGATTTTGCTCACTATTTTTTTCAGTGGATTATCAGCAGCGATTCCCTGTTTAGGAAAGCTGTGTTCTTTCGGCTAAGAAAATCATGCCTTCTGAGAAAAAGAACTGCTCAAGCCATGCCCATAACTCGCACGGAGAGCTGAGCATTTAGACTCAACAGCTGATAAGCAGCCATACACACGACAGCTTCATTTCCTTTCTACTTTCTTAAACTCCATGTTAATTTGCATCGGGACATGTAGATCTATCTGAAACAGTAATTAGTTCTGTTAATTAAGCTCTCCAAGTATGGATATGGAAGACATCCACGAGACTTTAATGTAAAATTGCATATGGCAGGGCTGCTCTCCTCCAATGGGGGTATTCTGCCCAGAAACAGAATCTGGGATCAGAGCGCTTAATCCTAGATGGTGACATACAGCAGCTCAGAAGTGAAAAAGCCATTTACACAACTCTCTAGACCTCACCAAGAATACTGTCAGTTGCTTCAACACAATATATGCTCATATAAATTTGTAGGTAGCTCAGGAAAAAATCAGAGGCGTGATCCCTAAATGTAAACCATGGCGAACAGGTAAGTGTAAGATACCTCACATCCCTCTAATTGACATCTTAGGGCTACATTTTATGAACTCTTCCATATCTAAAATCTTCACCTGAGAATGGATCTTCCCGAATTCGAATGCTACACACATATCCAAAAATCAACCCAACAGACTCCTTATCCAAAATGGTATGCAAAAAAAAAAACCCAAGTCTCCAGCACCACAAGTTATAGTGTGTCAGTAACCTGTGCTGTGTGCTTGCAGCTGTAAAAACTAATTTAGATTAGCTTTGCCCTTAATAAAAACAGACTATAGTCAACAAGGTTTTGACTTTTCTATACACGGACAGTTCCTGTATGTCCTTCAGAGCAAGTGGTTACCATAAGGTCACTTGTTGTATGTGAATTCCTATCTCCTCTTTTCTAATGGCAAGTCAGGGTAGACCACATCATCATATCAAAACAGACATATCATCATTTCCTAAACCACTATAGCCTGAAAAATTCATCCGCCAGAGAAGACTCTTTACAGAATGTAGTTGAATGGATTTTGCTACACCAATTTCTAATTTATTTAACATTTTGTTTAGCCCCTAGAAAAGAAAACATCAAGTGTCAGTATGCAAAATCTCCTCTTGCAGAGGAATGGTAATAAATGTTGAAAGTTTTATTCAGTGTTCAAAATTCAACATGCAACACAATCTTTTTTGTGCAAGTCTCGGTTTTATGTTGCCGCCTGAAAAAAATGCTAAATACAAGAAACAAGCAAGGTAAACAGAAAAAGAATAATCTCCATATTATAACCTAAAGCAAGCTAGTGAAAAAGAGCATGTTCCAGTGGCACAGAGCTCAGAATGCAAGCTACAACCTGAAGTACAAGGAGCCTTGCTTACTGTTGTCTGCAAATGAAAGAATAAAAGAGCAGAAAATTTTATTTACCTCAAGAGATTTTACATTTTGTGTGATGAAGATGAGAGTAGTTACACAGCTTCAAGACTCTACTAAGAATCTAATAAGAAATATTAGCCCTTTGGGAAGAAACAGACGATGTACTGAACCCCTTATCCTGGATTCACACTGTGAATATGACTATTCAATCACACAATAACCAATCTCACATTTCAGAGCTCTGCTAAGCAAGCCTTTCCTCGATGTCTAGGAGTTCAAAATTAAGACAAACCTGAGAAAATTCCAGCAGTGTCAGTGCCAAAGAAATAAAATCATTCTGAAGACATCATCATTTCTTTAAAATGTTCAGCTTATTTCAGGAGTAGCAATCTAAGTGTTTTTCATTGTGCAGTGTTTCCAAGGCACTAGGTACTATTCTTACTAATTTGCAGTTCCTATGTAAGGAAGGAACAGAGTTTTGAATAATTAAAACTAAGCCTCTTGCTAACACATTCTTTCATTACTTATTTCAACAAGCCTTCAATGGAAGCCACCAAATCTTTTTTGCTATGTCACTGGTCTTTATAAAGAAATTGTCAAGTAAAACTCAAAATTCAGGCTGCGAGTCTGTTTTGTGCAGACATACAATTGAAAATTCCCAGTGTCCTCTTTCGGGTGTATATTACATATTCTTAAAGAAAAAGTATGAGGAAGAATAATCTGATGTAATTCAAAAAAAGTTACCTACAAGACATTCCCAGGAAAATCATTCTACTATTGCTGAAAGGAATACTCAGAAGCTGACACTGTTTATTGTGTCGGTAAAGTTGATTTATATTTTAGTTCATATTCACCCTCATAGAAATTCCAAGTAGTATTAAAATCATGTTACTTAATCGCATTACATCGGTCTCTACTCCCAGAAAACCAGAGGCAGGACTAGGGGACACAGCCTTGAGCTGCACCAGGGAGAGTTTAGGCTGAACATAAGGAAGAAGTTCCTCACAGAAGGAGGGATCAGGCATTGGAATGGGCTGCCCAGGGAGGTGGTGGAGTCACCGTCCCCGGAGGTATTTAAGGAAAGACTGGATGTGACGCTCAGTGCCATGGTGGTGTTAGGCCATAGGTGGGACTCAATGATCTCTTTTCCAACCTCCTTAATTGTGTGATTCTGTGTGACACAGCCCAACCTCCTGCGGAAAGTCTTCCTCTTACTCTGCCCAACATGGTGCCTTTGAGTCCAGTGGTTCCCAGACTTGTCCCAGTTCCCCACAAAAGCATTCCTGTGCTCTTGGTCGGTGGATAACGCAAACCAACCGATGCAGTGGCTAAACTGTGGATGCAGCAGCTGCACCTCCTCTCCCTCAGTTCGACTTCCATCCTGGCACAGCCTGGTCCCGCACTTGCTGCTCAGGACCAGGTGAGGATCTGCTCTGACCTGTGAACAGAACCATGCCCACCAGCAGAGGGGAAGGGAGGGTCTGGCACAGATTCGTGAGGCTGGGGAAGATGAGCGCAGGTACAGCTCCACAGAGCAAGGGGACATAGGTTAAACGACAACAGGAGAGGCTACATGACAAATGGGGCATGGCACGAGGGAGGGGGAAGGTAGAACAAAGGTTCATCTTCCATACTCAGGCAGCTGTAGCCATTGCCATTAATCACAGCATCCACATCCACCACAAGCAGATGCACCACTGCTACCTATGGGGCGTTCTACCAGAACACCTGAAGTTGCAGATGCCACTTTAGACGACCCATCCCTGCATCAAATATGGATCAAAATATGCCAATTACATCCTAAAAGTTCAGTAAGTGCCAGCATCATCTCCACCCTCCCCCCACACACAGCAGGAAGCTAAGTAGGCCAATTACAAGGGGATGGGGAAGTAAATTTAATTCCTTTGCAGAGATGTGTATGTAAAACCTTGCTCACATAGAGTGAGGAAAAATTCAACTGATTACAATCAATAATTTGTTTTAAAATATATTATGCAACATGAGCATAACGGGGGGGGAAAGAAGCTTTTTAAAACAAAAAAAAAAAAAATCAAATTTGCCATGAAAAGTCAGATTTCAAGGTGGATTTTCCTTGCCTTGTAATCTACAAAATACACTGATAAGAGTCATTGGTATTTCTTTAAGTAGCCTTGTTGACATTTTCTCTGGAATTACTATGTTCAAAACAGCAGATGCTCATAAAAGCATATACTCCAGAAGGTGAGGCGGTAGCATTAAGAAGCAGTGCCAAAAATAAAAACAGTTACATGTTCTGTTAATCATTACATATTAAATTGTGTTACACAACCTAATGAAACTACTTCATGTCACTGAAACTGCAGAACAAGAAGATGAAAGCAAGTACAAATATCAAAACAAATAGATACCTCTGAAAAGAATTTATTTGGGAAGAACACAATTCCAAATTCCAAGAAATACTTGTATACTTCACAATTTCCAGATAACTTCAGCATGAATTATGCTATCTCACATCAGTTATTTTCACCTTTCAGGACTCTGCCATAAAAATTAACTCACAAAAAGATGTCTTTAAAACTATCAACAAATTTTGTTATTCAAGCACTAAAAAGTTTCATTGCAATTTTAGGTTTAAGATAGCGTTTTACACTGGTTCCAGTTTTTTATATGCATGCATACATTTCAGTGCTATTTTTAAAATTCTCTTCAGTAGGAAGGGCCTGACTGATTTATTTTTAAAAGGCATGCACTGCAAAGTTCACATTTTGAAATCTACCTGAGTCTGAACCTTAGCTGGTACTTTTCACCAGAGCTCTGAAACAGAGAGCTGTCCAAACCAAAGAAAAATAAATAATCAAGAAGGCTTAAGAGAAGATTCCTATCACTTCAAAGTCTTGTGGCATGCACTTTCTCGTAATTCTGACTTAGCCCTATTTCCTTGTTTGCTTTTGAAACAAACAGGAAGAAATTATGAACTTCCCTGGGAAATATAAGCGTAGCTGGGGCAGAGAGGCAACACGTTGAAAAGAAAACATCTGTGTTTCCTTCCCATTCTCTTCCACCTGAAATAAATTCTTTGGCTGCAGTTTGTCTTCTTTTCTGGAAGCATTTACACAGTATCTAATGCTATCCACCACCATGACTGCCCCTGGGGCTTTTATGAGGGTGGGAACAATCAGTATAAGAATTACTAGGGACATCAAAGAGACAAAACATTTATTGAAGGGGGAAGAGGAAGAGAGAGTGTGAGGTAACGAGGGTCCTACTGTATTTACCTTATGTGCCAAGCATGTGGACAGCAATAAAAACCATGTAGGGAGCAATTTTGGTCAGAGAAAGAACACGGCAGCCTAATGGGAGGCCTTTGTTCTTCAAAAGGGTCTCCTTTTCCCCTTTTGTGCTTCACTTAATTCATGGCATCTGAGCTGCTCTTGAACTTGACAGACAGAGAGAGGGAGGGGGGAGAGATGGAGAAAGGGGGAGACAGAGACACAAAGAAAGAAAAAAGAAAAAAGGACTTCAAAGAGTTTTCCTTTGAAAATTCAGTTGTGCTGTATGCATTGCTGAAGGTTTTAGATTCAAAAAAAAAAGGGCAAAAAACATTTCATATAATTTCATCGTGGGGCTAAATTGTCCAATGCTCTTATTAAGAAGGCTGGAAGAAAGGAACGGAACAAAAATTTTAAAAAATAAATCTACCCGTGCTAAAGAATATAAATAAAATAGAATTACTCCCCTGGGTGCTTTTTATTTATTTTCATGTTAAATCTTATTCTCAGTGGATCCCGATACATTTATCAAAATCTTATCAAAAACATCTGCTTTCCAGCAGTCACCTGAAAGGCACGGAGCCCATCAGAATTCCCGGCGCAGCGATTCGCGGCCGGACAGCGCCGGGGCCAGCGCCATCTGCGGGGCTGCGACCGAGCCGTGCCCGCAGCCCCGGCCCCTGCGAGCCCCTGCGAGCCCCTGCGGGCCCGCACCGCGCAGGAACCCACGCGGTTCGGTGCCTCCGAAACCGAGCCGCTCGGGCTTGCTCATCTGAACACAAAACCCTCGGCTCTGTCTGAGCCTCCCGAGTTGGGTCCCTCCTCTCGGAATCGCTCCAGAGCTCGCCCACAGCAGCCGATATGAGCTCCTGTAATATATTCGGCTTTTCGCCCCCTTTAAATATCCATGCCATAGGCAATATTTATATGAAATAATTCATAACTGCAGACTGCGCTTCTCTCCAGCATTTTTTTGTCCTCTAGACCACTTCCTCCCCTTGATACTGTGCATCAACTACTTACACATAATTTATATATTCCTTTGTGGGTTTTTAGCTATGATGTATATGCCGAAAGCATTTGCCAATAGTATTTGTAATAAAGCATGAGATTGGAAAATGTACAGATCTGTGTCAATACCACGATAAATTATTAACGGTTAATAGTTTTAACTTAATTCAATAATAGATTTTTAATGCATAATGATCTTAAGTTGTCCCTTATCAACAATTAACCCATCTCCATCCTGATTTACATCTTTGACAACCATAAGCATCTACCTAGAGCACGCTATTTCCAGGGTGCAGAAAGGAACATTAAATCAATAACCTAACTTTGCTATTTGATAATGCTCTCTTGACTATTCTGAGGACAGATCTTTTCTTCATCTGAACAAAAACAGTACCCAAAATCAAAAGTTTTAAATTGATTCTGTAACTTAATTTCTCTTTCTTTTCTAAACAGAGATATAAAGTACACCCAGTTTTAAGGATATGAATCTTAATTAGCCTGCACAAGGTTAATTTCCTTTAAAAGTCCAATGCACAGTTAGACTATGAAAATTCTACCAAAAAATGCAAGGTCGTACACTGACAGACAAATACACCTCCAGCAGATTGCCACTGACACAGCGGAGTTCAGTTGTTGTTGTGGTTTTTAGGGAAGTTTCTGTCTCATGTTGGTAAGCATATTTATATTCTATTACACCACCTGTAAGGTAACCTGGGAAACACCGTGAAATATAATTGGTAAAAATCTTCCTTTTTCACGGGCTTGTTTACCATGATTAAGAACTGTATTTCTAAAGTAATTATGTGGGTCTTGTTTGGGTTTTTTAATAATAATAAACTGGGAGAATTCCACTAGAAAGAATTACAGAACCTGCAACTATTATGTCAGTTTTACAAACCAGACTGAATGTATTTTACATTATAGATACTGAGCAGAAGCAAAAAAAAAAATGGAAGTAGAGAACTTATAGAGCAATTGAAGAAAAAAATTCATCTGTTTTGTGCATCGGGAGTGTCTCTGAGTGTTAATTAAATTTATAAAACACTTTGAATACTGACAGTGTTACAGCCATACGAAGCAGACAGCAGTGGAGTATTTCTGAGGTACTAATTGTAGAAATGTAAAATAACTGAGACCACTCCTAACATAACTTTGCATAAAACAGCTAAATTCAAAGATTCTACTGCCTTCTCTTGGAACAGAAATGCAGACTCAAGTCCCTGGTAATACTGGACAGCACCTAAGCTCCTACAACTGGCAAAGCAAATACATATGTGACTACAGAGGCTTACAGCTGCTAAAGAAAATTCTCATATATTTTTATAAAACCACAGAAAGCTGTTAAAATTACTTTTATTTTGCCAAAACCCAGAGCTTTGACCACCTTAACACCTCATTCTGAGAATGCTGGCTCAAATGCTAGATTTTCATATATTACGTTTGACCACAGCTTATCTTTGGGACATCTTTAAAGACAGATTTATTGATGTTAACTCTTCCATGCCTGTAACACGAGTCCATCTCACTGTCTTCTCTGAGCATTCCTAAGATCTCTCTCCTGCCCCAGCTCAGTTTCATGGAACTTGCAGAAAAAGTACATCTGCCCTTTACACGAATTGCTCAAAATCAACCAAAATTCGCAAGTTAATCAGAGAACTGGAGATAAAGACACACCACTACTTAAGAAGCCAAGTTAAAAATTAATTGTTTCCTGTAAAACAAGATTCAATTTGTACAAAATCTTTCCTCTGGCTTAAGCCTAACAGTTCCAAGACTGACTTCTGACAATTACCAGCCAAAAGAAAGATGGAAAAACTAGTTTTAGGCAGCAGAAGATTTTAAGTACATGGAAACAAAATACCAAATATTTGGCAAGCCACACTTATCGTGATGGTACTGACTGACATAAGAGTCACTACTCCTTCAGCAGACAGGTCCTGAATCATTTTATCACATGCACACACAGGAGAACAAGGTGTTAAGCCCAGTTTCTTAAGAAAAGACTTCTGGAGTGCAGCTATCCCTTAATATTCAGGGTAACAAGCAGAGTATAGTCACATACCACACTTGAACCAGTCATCAAGAAATAGTTCAGAAAGCAACCCAAATGAAATGTACTGCATTAATCCAGCATATAGATCACAAAAGAGAAGTCATTCATCTTCAAGCTGACTGGAGGCAGCAGTTGTGTTATTTTAAAGTTAGAAAGAAATCTCATCAGTTTATTTTGTTATTGCAGCTCCCAGGCATAGGCTCACTTAGCTTTCAGACAGGGAATATGTATATTGCATAAATAGCTTTCATACAGTCCTCCTTCTCCTGTGATGCACACAGTAATCACCTGTCTACTTAGAGGCTTTCTATTCTATAAGTCACTATGTAGATTATATATTCTATCCCAGACTACTTACTTCCCTTAATTGTGCATGTCCACTGGGAATACTTCAGAGAATCTCTTCAGAAATGTTGCCATGCTACCAAAACCAGGTAATTGCTCTCACTTTTTTATTTTACTTTAAGATACATCAGATTTCAGGGCTATACTAGACCCACAGCAAGAAGGGAAAAATAAACTTAATAATAATCACAACAATCATCATCATCATCCCTCCACATTCTCATCCTCTTTTTACTTTTCCAGCATTCTTCCCTAATCAAACCACACCCTCACTTCCTACAGGTGTCTGTAGAAAAAGCAAGACAACAAAATCAAACCAGAAATTGAAAGCAATCAGGCAAAAGCATTTCTTTGTTGCAAAGAGACTTTACTTATATCAGACTGCTTCTTTAAAGAGAACCTCACGCAGGCCAGAAACAGCACCATTCTAAACTGAAGAAAAATGGGCTATTACACAGAGTTCCTGACTTTCCATCCTCCCTTGGCTTCTGCACACTTGACCTCAGCACTGCACTTGCCTCCAAGTGGCAGCAGGAATTTACTTAGCAGAAGCCTGGTGGTGGGTGTGTGGCAATACGAATAACAGGAATACTGGAAGGGTATGGAAACATGAGAGCTCTTCTGTTCAGCAGCAACCCATTCACGTGTCAGTATCAAAAAAACAAAAGCAAAACACACCACACAGAGCTGGCCATCCCACTGGTGCCACAGCTCCCCAAAACAGGTAAGCCAGGGAGTGAATTGGCCTCACCAAAGTGAAAGGACAAGATTATCCCAAAGAGCAAATGCTCCCACTGCTTCCCTTTGTCAGATGGTTACTATATGGCACCATGAGAATTGGTTCCCCCACCTGATAGAGTGAAAAATCAACACTGAAAATCCCTGAAATGAGGGACAGATTTTCACTCAATTAACAAATTAAACAGCTATATCTTTATTGTTCAATTACAAAATAAAACATTCGTGCAGGAAAGGTATAAAAACTAAAAGTGGCAAGGGATCTGCTTTTTTAAGGGCCAGATATCAGATAGCACTACGGGTAACTTCTGTTCAGGATTTAAAAGCCAATGTGATTACAAGAGCCATGGTATAGGTAAAACCCATCCTCAAAAAAAAACAGTATCAAGAAGAAAAAAACACAGTATCATCATCATCAAATTCCAAAGTATAAACTCCTCAACTTGGTTGGTACACAACCCTTTAACATGACAAATTCTGTCCCTGACACTGTGAATGAGCAAGCCCTGAATGATTATGAGGTTCTGCAGCAATATTAAACCAGTTTACCTCTTTTGTCTTCCAAGATTTGTCAGTTCAGAAGTGAACATAAAACCAGTACAGTCCAGCAAGTGCTCAAAAGCTATTCCCACTGCTGCAAGAATGTTTCTTAAAGAAGGAAATGCTGTCCAGGCAGCTCAGCTTTTCTTGTATGAATACTCTTACCCTGAGACAGACTTGCTCCTGACACTACGGAAGCAGAAAAACACTGTGCAGTTGCTGTATGAGTTCTCCCTAAGCCAACAATGCCACATATCCTCAGATTTGTGAGCTGTAAACCCACCCTTTTATCTGGCCTCTGCATCCTTCTCTCGACAGCAGCTTTGGCTGCTGGGAAAAGAGAAGCTGTTGTTTGAATGATGGAGATGGACACACTACTGCTTACACATATACAGAAATGGATAGAGCTTGTCCCCCAAATAAATAAGGTTTGGTCCATACAGAGTACAACTTGTGAAGTAGTCTCATGCTCTGACAAGGAGTTTGTGCAACTGATAAATAACACAGTGAATAGACATTTTCAGTTCCTCTCACGTTGCTAGAAAGATCTTAAAGACTAACTAGCAAAAAAAATCCAGAACGTAAAAGTATGCACACGAGATGATAAACAGCTGGAACCAGTGGATAAACAGATAATGAGGACCATAGCGGGGGTTTGGGCAAGTTTTGTAACAAGAAGCAACAGCACATGCCCAAAGAAGAAGTTCAAGGAAAGGTCACCTTTAATATTGAAACACTCAGTGAATACAACCACCAGAGACTCCTTTAGACAACCCTCCAGGACCATAAAAGGACTTCCCATGGAGGCAGATGCATGGAAATTAGTTCTAGGAAAAGTGATGTTTATGTATTAGCTAGGAAGTACGTGGTGATGAGTGCGTTTGATCAGGATGGAATAAATACCCTGTTGTAAAATCTCACCACACACATCTGATTAGAGGAGATATCCTCTGGGGGTGTCCATAATAAAGAATGCCTGCTTTCCAATACTTCAAATTGTGTTAGAAAGTTTATTTCCTGGCCGATTTCGGTATCACAAGCTTCCCAAATCTGGTAAGGCGGAAAAACAAGTAACCAACCACATCCTTATCACAAACGGTCAAATGAAGCTTATAAAAACAGTAGTTCTGAAACCTGTGGCTTCAGCGTAATCCAAAGGCTTCAGTTAAATGGTGCTCTAACAACTCTGTGTTGGTTCACTATGTCTTGATTACACCACCGTCTATGTTTTGCACCAGAAGAACGTTATCCTCCTCGTATGTTGACTGAAAGTACTCTGCCAGAAGACTCTACCTCTTGCCTTGGCACAGCACAGCTTCCGTGGCAACTGAGAACACCCATCATGCTTCTTTTAGAGAAGCTGGGAGACTCATAAAGGAAAACAAAGTAGAGGAAACAACTTCCCTCATATGACAAGGCTTTGTGTACCATACGCTCATGGGTTTTGAACAAAGACTGGCTCATTTCCTCTCAACTTAGTCAGTCTTCTTTTATTATACTGAAATGCCAACAGCAAACATTTGACATCCCCTTCATTTTAACAGCAACTGATTAAGATATCACAGGTACATGGTTATTGGTTCATCACAGCAGCAGCTCATACCATGCCGCTTAGGAAGAGCATTCCGTAAGTCCTTCTTACAACTACTCACCTTCTTCAGTGCACTGCTGGTGACTCCTCACTCAGCTGTCCCCGTGTCTTAGTAACTGATTTGGGTTAATAATGAAAGCTGCTTTTAGAAGAGCATTCACTACTAATTCAATCAGAAAAGCAAGCTGCTACAATAGCTGTTCTAACTGTATGGCTTTTCCTTTTCAGGAATCTGATGTAACAGAGCCAAAGCTTCCTCGGAAGCCACACTTTTCTATTCTTACTAATTCTTACTTTTGAAAATTCAAACAAATTTTTTTTTCATCAGTGCTAGATTACTACATCTATGATTTTTTTTCAGTGTTAGTGAGCTCTAAAATATCCAGGAGAGCTATCCCAAATAACACGATGTAGATATTTGACAGCAATCAGAAGACTAAAACCTGAACAGACAGTGCAAAACAAGTCAACTGCTGCAAAGGGTTGTAGCTTGAATAACACTCTGTGAAAACTACAATTTGAATATTGAATAACATAAAGCAGACAGGATTTCAAGGAAAAAGAATCTGAATCTGAAAATTGCAATCAAGCCACTTGCTATTTCTTGGCCACAAAAATTAAAAGGACATACCTTTGTGTGTGGAGCCATATCAGGTCTGAACTATCTTTTATGAGTGGGACGACATTAGGGATTATTTACTCCAGCAATACTTAAATGAAAGGGGGAAGAAGGGAATATTTATTTTACCCAATAGTCACAAAATACATCCCAAATGTTAAAACCTCAAGCACCCAACAAGGCAGGTTATTTAGGATTTTGGTCTAGGGGTGTTTCTTTGCTTGGTTTCTCTTTGTTTGTTTGGGTTTTTTTTTTAACTTGAAAGAAACAAAAGCAAATCAAAACCACTGTAACTTGAGAAACTGAGGAACATGTTAAGCAAGGAAACTTGCTTAAAATACCATCTGGAGGCAGTATAAACCAGTGAAAATCTCTCAAGTCCCAACCTCAGTTGTCTGAATTTACTCACAGTAGCATACTGAAAAGCAGGATTCTAATATTAGACTTGACAATCAACCCTTATTTTAAGGATTTTATGTTTTGCTTTGCTATGGAACCTAGTACCTCAAAGTTTCCCTGTCAAGATACAAGTTCATTGCCAAAACAATATTGCAAACCATTTCTTTCTCTACATATTCCATATCTTATTTCTTTGCTCCTCAGTTAACAACATGGTAGTTGTTATTTCCTAGGCAGTCCTATTTCCTATCTTGCAACATCCGAAACCTTAAATAGCAAGTACATTACGGATATGAAATATCTTGAGCTGAATATGCTCAAAGTAAACGCACACGACCTTAATGCAGGGAAGAAACAGCAACACCTCAGGGCAGAATTATGTTCGAGGGAAACAGAGAAGATCTGCTAATACTTACGAAACAACATCCCTCAAGGAATTGCAGTTGAGACAAAAGAATCCCTAACCAACAATAAAATTAAAATCTGGTGATGGTGCCAAGAGTTGCAATGATCCTGCAATAAGCAGCGCGTCTCACTGCTGGCTCCAAGATCAAAGCTCAGAGACCTGGAAGTCTCTGACTTGAAAAGCAGAAAGACAATGCCAAGACCTTTGGTTTATTATGTCCCTTTGAAAGGCTGAACTTTTCAACAAATTTCCACAAGCACACCAAATTTCTTGCCTGAAGAAGATAACATCCAGCCTATTTTCCTGGCTAGAACTGCTGTACAGTGCAACAAAGGAATTTCTAAATATCCCTATTCATCCCTCCACCAGCACTTATTCTTTCATCCTTACAGATCTTCAAGTTTTACCAGAATCCTGATGAATGGACGTGCTGTGCCCCAAGATCTACATGCAAAAATGAGTTCTTAACTATGACTGAATTATAATAGCATGAATTATATGACAATTATAATAGCATTCCTAGACCCTCCGTTACTGTCACTATGCCATTAAATTAATTAGAGCTACTATAGCTAGAAATACTTTCTCCTTTTACATGAAGAGCAAGCGCGTACTCCACATTTTTGCAGGATTAGGCATATTCATAGCATGGTGCTGAAGGAAGCCAAAGCTAATCTTAAATTTTATAATGACAAGATCCTTATTTTGAAATGAAACAAAGTCATTGAAACTACTGCTACTTCGTAAGAGGACCAGGCTTTACCCTGTCCTGTAATTTCCCCTCAGTTGCTGTTAAACAGCACAATTAGTAAGATATTTGTTGTATAAGAGCAAGCAGTCTTTCTGTGAAACAGCTAAAACTCCGGCAAATGAGAGAGGAGGTCAGAGAGAGTCCTCATTTCTTCTCTGCATGTGAGGATCATGGATTATGGCAGCCTTGAGACAGAACAGCAGGCACCAAGAGCTGGCTTCTCAGGAAGAAAGCCTGGAAGTACCATATAATTCCTGAGTATTTGTCCATTCACTTTTACCTTGAATTAAAGTACAGCCTACTGATAAGACTCCTCTAACAAGCAGAGCACATTCTTGCAGCACTAACTTCACATTCAAAACTTCAGGAAGGAAGAGGGTGCCTTCAAACTTCTACTCAATTGAAAAATTATCCAACTGCCATCCTCTGAAAACCCAAGGAAGGCATTTTGGAGCAACAGTTTTAAATATCAGAACACATCATTTTGCAGCAAAGGCCTATGAAAATCTGTTTCCACTACAAATGCAAGTTCTGGCACTCAAGTGCAGCTTTGCACTGTGCTGCCAGTTTACAGACACAACTCGTAATGCATTTACAGACTCTCTATTCCTACGGGGACTTTCTAAGGGCAAAAAAACCCTTCCTTGCTAGAACACTATAAATATAAAATAGGCTTTTATTACTATAAACTTGGACTATCTTTTGAAATCAAATAGTCATAGGAGTTTGTGTGCCAAACATTTGTTTCTGCTCACTGGAAGCATCAATGCTACAAAGCAGCCTGAATAACACTTCCTCCCACACTTGAGTCTCTAACAGTACCAAATATCCTCATCTGACCAACCTGTGTCTGCAGAACTCGTCTGTGTGTCTAGAAATCACACCCGATTATTATGCAGCTTCCTGTCCCAATTCCCACTTCAAAATACTTTTTACTCACTTATAGGTAAAATACTCATCAGTGCTGCTGCTCAAAGTCATCAAAACCACTGGCTTTAGGAAAAATAAACTATTTATATGAAAGACATCATCTGCCTCAACCACTCAACGACTCAACTGCATATTAATCAAGCGCTGCCTAGCAGAAGTGTTATATCCCAGTGCTGTCCAAGTGGATCCCAATAAAGCCTAGGAAGTCATTCCAAACAGGATACAACTATCCTGTATCAATGGAAAAAAAGCTCTGATGGCTACTGGGCAAGGTCAGAAGCCAGTCACTTCAGGTAGCACAGTATTTCATCTATGATCTGGCAAGCCTGGATAGCAAAGGACTTCCTCATTTCTGTCTTGTGGGTTTAGGGATGGGGAAAGGGAAAAAAAAATGACTGACTCTCCTTGTAGAAACACCTTCACAGAAAAAAAAAAAAAAAAAGGACTCCACCCCAAAATATTATTTAAATGTGGTTAATCCCACCTCCACTGCCAAGAGAAAACAGAAACTGGAGCCTAGAAATATGTGTCTCACTCAAGTTTTTTTATTCACAAGATGGGATGGAGTGCCCTTGTGCAGACACTACTCTGTCCTAAGCACCCTGAAACCACTCGCCATGGCTTTATTTTTGCTTTCAATTTACTTGGTCTTCAGAAAAAAAAAAGGGAAATAAAAGAAAGAATTTCTCTAAAAAGATCATTAAAATTAATTGACCAAAAATAAGGTGAGATATGATTAAAAAAAAGAGCAGAACTGAACAGAATCAGAGATTGTGTCAACCGAACTAAGCCTGCGTCAGAGAGGACAAACCTCAGAGGAAAGACATCAGAAGAGGAATTACATTTCTAGGATAAAGATGAGGGGTGAACATGAGAGAAAAATGAGAGGAAAACTGTGTAAGGTTGCACTTACACAAGCTAGGAAAAAAAACCCACCTCTATTCTTTCCCTTCTGAAAGGCCATAAAGAATAATACTCCAGCTGTTAATTTTAAGATGGCTCTGCTTTCTTTTTTCTTTTTGGACCTTGAAAAGTGATTTCAAACCAGTTCTTACTGTTTCCTCCCCTCATTAGAAAATTCTGATCACACAACTAAAAGCACTGACACCTGGATGAACTGAACTGTTTGCCAGTGTTACAGCAGGAAAAAAAGAGGAGGAGAATTCATCAATTGCACTACTGAATATGAGTTCATTTTTACAGAAAAAATGCGCATCTTATTGAATGAAAGCAATATGAAAGTAAAACGCCTCTGCAGTGGCACATCACACCAGTATTTAAACAGCTGAGTGTGAAGGATAGCTTTTATAAATCTAAAAGGGAAATAAATCCAATACAGCTTCTCAAGCAAAGGTTCTGGAACAGGAATTATCAAACATCCATTTTCTTCCTAAGAAGTCTATATGTCTTCTCCCCATTGTAGACACTGCCCAAATTAAAATACAAACCCACCAACAGAGCACAACCAGTTGAGTTGTATAGTCTCTAGATTTTAATTTAATTCTGGGTCAAAGAACAAAACTATTATAATGTATGTGTGTTTAGTAAAATGTGACGGTAAATTCCTTTAGCTTCGAAGAGATATGTCCCAGATATAATGCTCTATATGCTTTCAAAACTGAAATCATCCCTAGAAATCCTACATGTAACCTTGTGATCCCCTCAGAGCCCAGAGAATGCTGCCCTCTCTGCTGTAAGGGCTGTGGACAACTGCTTTTATTAAGATAACATCTCAATGAAACTCTTCTTCGGTCTGACTAGATACCAACCTTATTTATCATCTTTGTTTATCATCCTCATCCTATAATTAATTGTGCCTACAATTAATGATAGTGCTCACAAACACTATATGAAAGATAGTGTTTATTGTAAACATCATTGTTTTTCTACTGAATCAGTGTTATCTGAGAAGCAGAAGCCAATGCAAACACCACAAATCTGAGGAGCCAGATGAAATGCCAATCTCTGCCTAAAATCTTGAGGTTGCATGACTTGAACACTGCTCTTACACCAACTGCTCTTTTTTAATTACAGGTACTAATAGACAACTGAATGACAAAAGACAAAGTTCACTGATCCTAAGACTTCTTCACAGTTTCTGACTTTTCTCTTATTTACTCCAACAACACTTGGCATTTACAACCAGGCAAGTATCTCTATTTGCTACACCACAGATGTAGACGTGAAGCTCACCCACATAATGCATTATTTATAAAGAATATGCAGAGTATTCTTTTCCTACAGAGCCCTTCTCTTCCTCTTACATCTTTCTCCAAATCATTTCCAAAGGCTTAGTCCTCTGCCTTTGGGTTTCCTCTACCCTACCCCCAAATCTTTCCTCCACCACTGCACTGCAGCAGAAGCAAGCACGTGTGTATTTGGTAAGCAAGGGGAGAAGCTTAAGCGAGACTTCAAAAAGAAAAGTGAGTAAACAATATCACCTTTCCTGAGTGCCCAGTAATCAAAATTATCTAGAGGAACAAAAACTAGAAACCAAACCAGAAACTAGGCTAATCTTTGAAAGTTCATTAATACTTATTATGCATGGTGATCTAGATACACAGGGAGCACTGTTTCATGGCTATTTGGAAGTAAAGACCAACTTCACCATCTGAATCATCAGCTACACTGACTGCAGAGGGAGTTTCAGAAGGCCAGACCCAGCAGGTTCAAATTAGATATACACAAACTCATAGAGCTCTCTTAAAAAAAAAAAATACACAATGAACTTGCCTTTTTTTTCCTTAGGTAGACAGACAGCTTTATCAAACTTCTTCCTGTTAACCATGCATATATTTTACATTTAAAATATAATTCGTGTGTTAAAAGTTCTTTCCCAAAATTTATATTTGTTTTAAAGAGAAATTCAGGACTCAAATGTGTTTATCCTGACACTATTTATATTTGATTTGATGTCTGTAATTTAATGATTACTGTCGAGACATAATTAATTTTATTATCGATTTATCTAACACTGATAAGGCAAGCAAGAAGAAACAATAGTCGAGGTCACCATGAAGTAGCACAGATACTGGCAGTTAATAGAGCACTGAAAAGTTTTGTGCTTAAGTACAACCAGGGTATCACATCTGATGATTAAACTCAAAGAATGTCAGAGAACGCTCTGGCAGTAATACATGAAACGAGGAAGCGTCAGTCAATTTCTTTGCTTTCACAACAAGAGGGGGAAAAGAAAAAAAAGGCATTTTTATTGTCATAGCACTTCCAGCAAGTTGATTTTAAAAAGGAGATTTCATGCCAAAGTCGGCTGTTTAATCAGATAAAGAAGGCTTTCCTATTTCCCATTGTATAGATCAAGTTGGCTACAGGAGCCACACAGAGCTTTGAGTAGCACATTTTTCCGTGAGGGCTGTATCGTTTGATCATAGCAAAGCACGGGGACTGCTGGGTAATCTGAATCAGAGCTGCAGCAAAAGGGAACCAGGCAGCCTGCTGAGGCCAAGATAACCATGTCACCCCCATCCCACAGCACTCTCAGCCACTGATCTGGCTGTGGGGGGAAGCACCCATCTCCATTTACAAATTTGACATGGAGGTTTTCACATGGCTCCCAATTAACGCAAATTTTTAATTCAAAGCTCACTTAAAATGATTTTAACAAATGCTTGCTAAGACCAGCCCCTCTGTATTGATGAAGATTCTCCCAATTGCTTTCGAAACAAGAAATTTCTAACCTGCTTTGAAAGGTGATACGTAGAATTTTCTGTATAAGTCTTTGCAAGAGATATAGCAATTTATGAACTCAATAAAACCCTGTCCTCTAAAGACAGACTTTTTGTTAGAAGACAGGACACATCTGCCTCTGATGCTGTTCATAGCCTTCCCCAGGAGACTGCAAGCAGCACAGAATTGGTGGTTAGGTCACCTGATATCCAGAAAGAGACAGATGAACCCATGGACAGGTTAATAGGTCAAAGGGACCCCTGAGCAGGACAAAGTTTAGAAGCTCAGCTTTTCACCAGGTACTGCCCCTGAAACACCTCTCTGGCACTTCCAGCCTCCTAACATCTACAGTAGCAAGCAGCCCTTCAAGCCTCCACCTTCTTCTGTTGACTCCTCTTTCACACTCCAGTTCTGAACCAAATCTGCTTCTGGACTGTGAAGCAGTGAAGACCTGGACTGTGAAGATCCACCCAAACATTTGAACTCTTTTCACTGAAACCCTCTTGAAACAGCTGACCTGCAGGAAAAGTCTTCAAAGCGGCAACTAAAAAATGCTAAACTTAAAACGTTAGAGACTGACTGAACACAAACTCAAGCCACTATCTGTCACTGTATCCTGAAATGCAAGACAAATACTTTCCCATACTTTCACCAATACTGCTATTTTTTCCATGCACTACCAGTATTGATAATAACTTAAAAGGTTGGTTTTAGCATCCCTGTATAAACAGAACATGTAAAAGCCTGTAATGTGAAATTGGAGCTAACACTCTGCATTGTGTTTATGTTGTATTTTTAAGCAGAAGCAGAGTACTAACTGAGCCAATTCCAATTTGCATATTTATTTTCTGAGTCCCAGTGGGCAAGGATATAACTGGTTCTCATGGAAGCATTTGGAGTGGAATAAAAGACGGCACTGAAAGTTTACGTTGTTACGCTTAATAATTCTAAAAGAAAATGGAGAGGTGGGTGTTTTCTTGTTGTCGTTCCCCATCGCATCATCATCCCAGTCTCTTAAATGCTGAGTTTGAGAAAATGCAGCAGGCTCCTTTCTGCTCTCTCTGGTACAGACAGGCCATGTGCCCATCCATTCACAAAACAGAACAAGGGATTCACACAGTAAACCTAGGTTTTGCTTTTTCCATTTCAAGTTTCCTTTCATTTTCACATACTGAAGTACCGTAGATGTATCACTTTTCCTAAGCATTCCAAAAAACTTTTACACTTTCCTTGCCCTTACACTTCCCTTCAGAGAAACTTTCATTGCCAACAGACCAGAGCTTTAAATTCCATATATACTTAGTCTGGTATTAACTGCCATAATACTATTTTGAAATGCAACATTCATTCATGCAAATGCTGCTGAGAACTGAATGATCTCATAGCCACAGGACTAAAAAGCTAGTTCTGAGTTAGCAATTTTTTCACACATGGTCATGTCAGTTGGTCATTAAGAAAGCTGCTCTTCCTTCCAGCAGTTCAATCCTAGAATCCTGAACTAGCCCAGCTTAGAAGGAACCTCAAGAAATCACCTGGTCCAACATTTTGTGGGAAAGAAAGCTAAGATTCTCTAGTTCCAGGTCCAATCACATCTTGAAAATGTACATATTTAGAGAAGAAATTAACAGAAAGAAAGAAACAAAAAAAAGCCCCAAAACCTAAATGACAAAGGGTTAGACTAAGGAGTTCAAAGACCAAAAACTTTATTTTTAAAATAAATCAAATCATGCCAGTATTCTTTAAGTAGATAAATCCCTCCATGTGCACAGACATTATAACAAGATAATAATTTTGAAAAAGCATTTAGAGAATTTAACACAAGCTACCCCTCGACTGACACATTTATGCTGGTGAAAGAAAAGCTACTAAGCACAGCTGCTAGCAACAAAAAACAGCAAATCTTCAAGTATAAGACCTCTGCATTTAGGTGATGGGAACAACAGTACGTTCCACAGTACTTTGTAGCTTGTTGTGTCAGCAGCTCGTTAACAAAAACATCTCAATCACATATTCTTAACCGCCGTTGCAGCACGTCCCAACTCAACTCCCGTGATATGTTTATCACAAATGACAGGTTACACAGGATGCTATTTCTCTTCTGCAGAAAAACAACTGCAACTTTGTTTTTTCCCATTATGTTTTTTTATCTTCCTTATTTTGCTGTCCATGACACCATCCCAGTGGAAATATCCGTCCTGTTGGGTGCTTTTCAAATCTCCGTCTTTCTTCAGAGGAAGAAAAATGTGAAGAGGCCACTGAATTCTAACCTCGCCTAAATAGCTCTATGCTCAATATAATTTAATGCAAATTAGCGCTACAGCAAGAAGCCACTGGAAGAAATCAGCACATCCTACATTTTCTCCTGTTACTGGAAAAGCTTTCCAGGACACTTACAACATAGTTAGGTCTCATCTATATGAAGAAACTATCTTTGTCAAACTAAGCCAAAGGTGAAGAACCTTTTACGTACCAAAGGGGAAAAAGAACATACAAAAAATACCTGGCATGCCACTTTAACACACTCTGCACTATTCACTGATAAAGTCAGATGGCCCAGAAGTCTCAGGCAACCTTTGAGTTAAGCCAATAAGCCAGCTCTAAACAGACACACAGTTATGTCAACAAAAGAAATGCAGGCTAGTCAAACTCAATGTTTTTACTGGCATTTTTACTGGGGCTAAATTTGGAAATAATATCATTTTCAGAAATAGGAAAAAATGCTAAACACTTCTCTTTGACTATCAGAAAGCAATAGAGGACAGAGTAGGCACTCAGCAGTCAGCTCTGCTACCTGTGAAATTGAGGTACACAACCTGGTGATACATGGAAGTGCTCAGAAGGCTGAAAGCAGCTGACCATTTCCGAAGCCTGATGGGCAGGAAGTTTCCAGCTACAATTTGCGGGTCAACAAACCCACAAAAAGAGACTAAGACAACATTTCACCTGTTTCTATAGAACACAGGAATAAGAAAGGCAAGCCAGGATTGAACAAGTAATTCTGGTAGAAGAGACATAACACGATATGGCTACTCTCAGGTTTTCAGTTTTAAAAATACATTTCTCTCAGACAAAAACCACCGCATTTGAGTGATTAAAAAATGTATTCTCCTCTTCCTGCTTATCAGCAAACTTTTTGGGCCGAATCCCATTATAAACAAGTCACACTATGACATGTAGTTGCTTTTTGGTTTGCTAGAAAGATCTGAAGAAAACTGAGAATAGAGATAAAATACACTGCAGTGAAGTCACTGTACTGAATTCATGACATCATAATTGTTGCCATGGCAACTAGCTAGTATCAAGCACAGAATACTGCCTTCACTGCAGAATCAAGGAGCACCCGTGCTGCCACAAAATAAATGTTATTTGAACAAAAATACAGTCAACAACACAAGAAATAAGATATTACTGCAAGTGGACTGCCTTTTCAACACCTCTTGTTTTGTTCACCTGGTGTGAGACTTTTTTAACACAGTGGCACATATACAGAGGTCTGACATACATGATAAAGAGAGTCTAATTGAAAAACCTATCATTTCCTTCCAGTGTTCCTCAATTTTTCCAGTACAGTAGTTCTTCTTCTTGTGTTTTCCTCTCCTATGCATATGACTGCAGTCATATACAACTAAACTCAGTTTAGACACGAAACAGAAGGAAAAAAGAATCAAAAATCCTCCAGTAAACAACATTTTCCATTTTTTATTTCAACAAGCCAGAGGTAGTCAAACTGGAACTGTCACACAGCAGCAGAACTAACTGATAAAGAACGTATTCCACATTTGGAGCCCACAGTTCCTTTTGTTTAAGAAGTGTACCAGCAGCGCCTTCAAACCCCAATCATGGTTTTTCACGCGCTGACTAAACACAGCACTTCAAATCTGCAGGGCTCCCAGAACAGCTTCCTTGTAAATAAAAACCTCAACCCTTTTCTTCCGAACAGTCCTATTTCACATGAGGCAGATCAGCTACTCCCAGCTCCTCCCCATTCACAAACATAAAAGCTTCAAAAACTAAAAAGAAGCAGTTGCCAATTTATCAGGTCACAATTATGTTTGTAAGTAGCACTTACATATAAAATGCACAAGTGCCCCATTTGAAGTTGCAAGCTGAAATATCTGTTGGAATAAATCAGTATTAAAAAGGCATATGAAGGAAAGCACATCTGAAAATTAACTTCTTCAAATTAACTTGCTGAATACAAAAGTCAAGAGCTTCAGGTCAGTAATAGCCAACAGTGTTTCACAGTTCAACCTTATGGTTGATTAGCCCCAAAGAAATTGTTTCAAAACAAATTTTAACAAACAGACCACGCTGTATAGTAAAGTATACTTATTTGCTACCTCAATGGTTCTTAAAGAGCCATCTATAAATTATTGCTGGACCAAAGAACACTTACACATAACTATATGTAATTAGTCAGTGTGTCTAAACAGTTTCACTACACACTGATGGGGTTTTTCCAGCTTCTGAGAAAACAAAACTGCCCTAGTTACCAATTAACAGCACATTTCCACATTGGCTTCGCGCCTTTGTAGGACACTTTCTCTACTGGTATCAAGCACACTGATGACACAAAAACGAAAGGCCAGAAGTACTGCAGTAACCTGCCCTCTCCAGCCTCTTTATAAAGACTGTCTCAACAATGAGCAGAGACAAAGCAGAGAATACAAACAACCAGACCAGGAGTTTCAGATACCGATGATTAGTAGACAGCTGTAGCCCATATACCTCTGTCCTCAGTGTTCTCTCAATATTACCTCAACCAACCAAGAATGATGACTACTACTTGAATGATGACACCACAAAAATCCCAAGTTTAACTCATGTTCCACAATATGAAGTGTACTTGGGAAATTATTAGAGTTGACAACACATTCTAAGGAAATCATGGAGTGTGCGAATGTACTGCCTGCCACAGAAATGTAAGGAAATTAACAGTCTTCCCCAGGTTTTAAAAGTCTTAGGAACAGATACTGCCTTTGGTGAATACAACTGTGATTCCAACCACACATCCTAATACACCAAATACAGTTAAAACAACTGCCACAAATGCAGGAAACTAAGGAAGTTAAAAAAACCTCAAGCAAGTTACATAACAAATGCAGAATGCTCTTCTCTGCAACTGAGTATAAATTTAAGTGCCCATATTATACAGTTCACAAACCTATCTGTGATATAAGCACAGGACAAATGGCAACGACATTCTCTTCCTCATTAGTACGCACGGCATTTCTAGCTCTTACACAATATGAAATCATTGCTTAATAAGTAATAAAAAACCCCATCGTGTCTGCAGCTGATTTTGCTGTTTGAAAGATTGACAGATTAATTGATCCCTTAAGCAACTAATGTGTCTTCTCTGAGTGCACACAGAAAATTATGGATTATCTCAAGACTTTACAAAGCTTTTTACATGACTTTAAAATGAACTTGTTAAATTAGGTCTTCCCCAACAGTCCTTCTGTTAAGTCTAACTTTTATGTTAATACTAGACAGGGGAATGCAAAGATGTAAGTGCTGGCCCACCTCTGCACGTTGTATTTTTTCTTGTATTATTCATTTATCGCTATTATAACAGAAGCAACAACTAAAAATGTTCTGCTAGGATCTGCAGAGATGCCCAAACCACTTTCAAACCTAACTAGAGACGCCACAACACAAAGAAACACCACCTGTCCCTCCTCTCTCCCCCAGCAAATCAAACTGAGAAACGCTAGGGGATTTAAGATGCCAAACAACTATTGTAACTCCTTATGCCTTTATTCAAACTTCCATATAGCAAATTCATTCCACTGTTGGGAGTCCATCATCCACAATGACAGGAAATTTGAGTGTAAAAGCATTTAAATACAAAGCTATATCCACTAAATTTAGCTGTTAGTTTAGAAATAGTTATGTTTACTCTAGGTACCATTAAAATGTGTTACAACATGTGCCTGGATCAATTTTAACTGTGCTGAGAATGATATTCATGAAATAGTTTTTCCTAACCAGGCATGGCTAAAGCATGATCTCAGCAAGTTTTGAGGCACTGGCCTTTACTGACACCTTAGTATATTTGGAACCAGTCCCTTGTGCACCACTGAACTGAACCATAGAAGATGCACCCAAGATGCAACTGGGTTCCAAATCAAAATGAATTACAAAATGATAAAACACAGCATTTTAATTTATCAGAACTGAGAGGAGATATTCTTTACAATGTCACTTTACAATTTTACACATTACTGTAATGAGTAAAGGAATAGTCTGGAAATAAAAATAACTCAAAATCTACAGATTTCTGCAGTCTCTGTCTGTAGGATAATTCTCACTCTCAAGACTCTCAACTTTTCTTAAGGAGTTGAGAATCTGCTCAGTTGTGGACCTCCTACACGAAGTAGTAACAGAGGCGCTGAATTTTTAACACCCACCCTATTATATGCACAAACTTTGAGAGCAAAAGGAGCTGCCAGTTCTCCTGCTTCCTGGTAGGGAATCAAAAATTATTAGGAAAGCCCTTGGAGCAACCTCACACTTGTTCCCCAGAGCTGAAAATGTGCAGAGCAGACAAGGAATATCATCTTGCTTAAACTCTTTTATGGTGCTCCTGAACACTTTAGGAAAGGAGCCAGGTACAAAACTTAGGATGCACTGGGAAATAAATGGGAAGGTATTTCTGTTTCAAAGAAAACTAAAATCACCATCCTGGCTCTGACCAGATATCTACCTGACTCTCCGCCAACAACAGGCAACTAAGACAGAGTATAAAAACAGGACAAGCATGGGGATAGTTCCTTTGACTACATTCCCAAATGTTACGAAGTTGCAGCCCACCACATGACTGAGACAGAGGTAAAGAACAACATGCTCAGCCCTTCTTTGTACCTCCTTGCACAAACTGAAAAAAGAAAAAGGGTAAATAGATACATGAAAAATTTCTGCAACTTCAGAAGACCGACTTTTTTCCAAAACCAATCAGGAAAACCAAAGTGGAAAACAATCAGGTTTCTAGTTCACACTCTTCCACCTGATGTGTTCTCACAGGAGAACTTTTACTAGAAGCCTGTCTTACAGCCATGGCCACTTGGCCATGTTTGTCTAGGGCAGTGGTTGGCCAGCGTTCATGGGCAGCAGCGCAGCCTGGCATGTCTTCTCTTCCTTACCTTGGCACATCCATCCCAGCCCAACCAAAGCAAAGCCATCCTGGCAGGAAACCAGGAGCTGAATTAAGGTTAGTGATGAAGAGATTCAGTCTGTGATGTGTGACACACTGCTACTGATTTGAAGTCAGAAGCTACTAAACCTCAGACTAAATACACAGAAGTTCTCCACTGTTCCAAAAGATACTTCTAAACTCCTAACTTTAGCTAACTTTGCTGTCTAAAATATCTGTATTGAGACTGAAATGGAACAGCAGCTAAAGATGTTCTTATTATAAAGTCACATTTAAGCCTCCATTTAAGGGAAATGACTTGTAAGTTGCATGATTCACTTGGGATACTGGAAATACAATAATTTAAATTGTGTAGTTCAGATCAACATAAATTCATCAAAACCAGGAAAGTATCACTGCATAGTCAATAATACCCAAAAATGGCCACACATTTCCAACACTGCTAATAGATACTCTCATTTAAAAACAAATGTTAGAAGGGGAAAGCTACTGTTCCCTTTGCTCTCCTACCTCTAGTCTCCTCATACAATCCCAACACATTTCTGCAAGAAGCCAGGACAGAGTTTTACACGGTCTCTGTCAAAAGCAACAACAGCCCACAGCGTCATGGCCAAATACTTACCATGCTTACGTTCCCTCTTCTTTTGGGCGGCAGCCCACCCTCCAATTGGATTAAGTGTAACATGAACCGTACCCTCAGGTGTGATGACAAAGCAACTCCAAGGATCCCTCACAGGTTTCAATCTGATTAATCTGGGCTACTTTAGGCAATTCAGATCACAGGCTTTAGGAACTCAGCAGATTTTAATTGAAATGGATTACAGAATACCCAAATGGAAAGACCTACTAACAGATGCAGAGGAACAGGAAAACACCAACAATTAGAAACAGTAAGGTCTTCTACTACTACAATCAGAGCTAGAAGAAGCTGTCCCCAGTCCAAGCTTTCTGTTCCTTTTTCCAAAGCATATGTGCATGCAGGTGTGTGTACATGCATCAGAGGATGGGGTGGGAAATGCTCCCAGAGGAGCTGGTAAGGGAGGGGAGGCAGCATTTACTGGCATACCCATCTCTCTGCAGCCTTAGAAAAATTCAAGTATCTATTTAAACTTACATTTGAAAATTCAAATAAAAGCAATAACCTACTAAAGATCAGCAGGTAAGGAACAAAATTATGAATACTTAGAAATTAATATTTGCCAACAGAATTCCTGAAAGAAACTTGAATCTCATTTCCCATTCAGCAGACTGTATTAACTAATAATGTAGAAATGAGTGATTCAAACATCTGAATCATTTCTACCTGTATTCACTGTACACTCCTCTCCCTCTGCTGCATCCAAGTAGTATAAAGCCACAACTTCACACTGGTATGGTCAGGCACAAATTACTAAGTCACATGGTATTTTTCAAATAAAACTGAATCATCGAAAGGACAAAGAGAACAAACAGCGAAGGAGCTCACTGCAAAAAAGATGGTGACTTCCTACCAGCCCTCAAAGAAAAGGAGGGGGAAAAAGAAGCAAGCTACACCTCCAGCCTGATTCAACAGGTTTTTCTACACTTATTTTTAAGTCTTCAATTGTATTTACTATTTTAGTAACTCAGATGTTCATATCTTCCTTTTCCAAAGCTTCATGCCCTGTCATACAGTGTCAAACATGCTATATATGCTACTTCATCTCTATACAGCCAAATCAGATTTCTGGGAAGAAAAAAAATAAAAGGAATGATGAGCAAAAGGTTTCTTGTCACAATATTACAATTTATAGAAAAGATAAATCTGCCTCAGAGTGATCATATTAAATGGCTGAAGCACTTACGCTTGGGTTTGGTGGGGGTTTTTTTAAGGTTGCTTTACAAGGATGTCAGTCCAAAATTTAGCAGAAGTAATGGTGTCTGTAATTTCCCAAGTACTTTTGTCAATATGTCCTTTAAAGCCACAGTCCTTTTTAGAGACGTGTCTCACTGTAAGCAGCACTAAAATAATGGGAACCACTTAACGGTCTCATCCACTATTTTTATTGGAGTTTCTGCCCTTGCTACCATTAATGCAATCACACCTATGACAGCACAAACCACACCAAATTTTCAGCATCTATTGGTTTCCGAGCTACTATTCTGCTTAGGTGCAGTTTCATCTCTGGCTTCCACGATCTGTGTACAGCCTCCTGCTAAAACAGGAGGTCCAGCATACTGCCCACAGCTGTACATTCCCACCCCTTCCCTTTGGCCAGTACCGTTTTAAATCAAGTTCAGCTCATCAACTCAATCAACTGTGGTTTCACAGTGGTTTATAACAATCTAAGAGCAAAGCTATATAACTAAGCTAACCAGAATAATTGCTGCTGCTTTTGAAAAGAGGAAGCTTCCTTTCCATTCTTTCTTTCCCTTTCCTCCACTTTCACTCACATGGTTCTTCCTACCCCCTTGCTTGCACTTGAAGGTCTTTTTGGAGCCAACTTCATAAACCAAAGACGTAAAATGATCGGGAGCTAGCTTTCCACCAGGTTAGCAAGTTAACCTGGAGCATCCTGGAATCTAGTTAAGTGCTAGGACAGGTGCCAAGTAAGTGGTAGGATCACATGGCTGAGAGCATGAGTCCCCACTTAGGCCAACAGGAAAGCCACTGGAGAGGATGAAATTATGAGAAGACTTGGGTCAACACGTGTGCTTCTGGTTCCCTTCCTTGATTGGTACTGCTATTTGTCTAATCTCATTGTAAGCCAGTTGAAAGAGCTAAACCAACAAAAAAACTATTCATTATTTTTGGCGAGGCTTGTTTTCTGCCAATTTAATTCCCTGAACTAGCTCGGCAAAGGAATCCAGCAAGCATCTGCACCAGCGCAGGGAAGGAGGCAGGAACACACAGGGAGATGAGGACAGGCTGGGGCTGATTTAAGCTGTCACCGAACCGCATACCCTGGAGCAGATCTGCATCACACCATAGTTAGAACTGACAGTAATCTGTGCCTGTACAACGGGAGGCCTTCACCGCTGACGGGAGTGTGCCAACAGCGCCAGCACTGAAACATCCTCGGCAAACTTCAACCTGGGCACGAGCCTGGATGATTACGTGTAAAAGCAGAAGAATCACAGCTCTCTTACCTTCAGGGACACTAGAAAACATTAGCTAATTTTTCCCCCAGCAACACCCCTGTGAAAATGTGATCTATAATTCCCATTGCACAGATTTAGCCCAGAAGAGCAAAGCAAGCAAAATTGGTGACAAACCCAGGACTGGAACCCAGTAAATCCTCTACACCAAACCAACACTTCATCACTCAACTGTGTTATTAACCCTAAACTAATTCAATTAGTCAGTAGCAGTCTATAAAGAACTCCTTTTGCAAAGACTTTCTAATGCACTATAAAGCTCACATATATAATACAGTTAACAAATGTGGATATCTCCTAGATAGTTGTGAAATAAGAAACTAGGGAAAGGAATAATACTGAGATTTTAAGTAATTATTTCCTTTTCTATTGAGAAAAATAAGTGCACACGAAGCAGCATGAGGGCCTATTCACACAATGCAAGAAATTTAATGCAAAGAGCTACAGAAAGGAAAATACATATATGGATTCTTTTTCCCTCATATCAGCATTGTAAAACCGTTTCATGTGAAATGCCAGCAATTGTTTAACACACCCTAACCAAGACCAGTATCTTCCCTTAAATTTATCTCCTACACTTAGCCCAACAATTCCCACACTTAACTTGCTTTGTATAACAATGAAGCACATTTGGAAAAGGGGGGGATTTGTTAACACAGAAGCAAATCTCTGCAGTAGTGAACAGCCAGCACTGTAAGTCTATCCAGCAACACGAGATAGTCTTTCATTCACATTCCAGCTTAAGCACAGCCAAGCACATCACATTTGGAACACTCAAGTCATGCTTAATTTTGTTCAACACCTTCTTTTGACAACAGCTTTGTCACCAAGACTCAAAATATGTATGTCAAAAAAGACAGTCATTTGCCAGGACTGTCACTGATTCTCTCAAGATAAAAATAATAAAGCTGTAAGTGCAAGGAGCAGAGGCTGCCTAATTGTCAGCTGTATAAAATAGAAGTATCAAGATTATTGTCCTGAGGGCAACAAGAGTTTAAGAGGAATAGAAAATGATGCTGCAACCTGTTTTGAAATCTTGAACTCCACAGGAGTCAAAATTTAAGGAAAGCAAATGAAAACTTAGTGCATGCTACAAAAAATTACTGCAAATTTGCCAGAGAACCAGGAGAGTAAATAAACCTGCCTAAGAGGGACTCCATTTAGCAGAAAGAAACTGGATGACAGATCAACCCAACCAAAACATCCTGGGCAGCATGGGAAAAACACTTACCCCAGAATTCTTTGCATCCTCACACATCTGAATATAAAGAAAACAGCAGAAGTGTGCTACTCTAAATGTGGAATTTACCGCTTGAAATCTGACAACTATTATTTCAGTGACAATGGTGTTCCAAACCTCATTTTTCTGGGCAACAAATTATTACGATCAAGCCAAAGTAGGAACAGCACTTCTTCACACACAAGGGACTCTCAACACAGACTATGCTGGTGCTTCCTTGGGCTTAACAGACAGACCAAGGTGAAGGCAACCTCACCGATCCCGTCAAGCAAGGCACCTCCAGACATCGCTCGCCAAGACAAGCATTCACAAGGTATCCACATCCAGCATCCGGGAGCCAATATTAACATTTACTGCTTGAATTACGGCTGCAGGCTAATCTTGGAGAAATTGATAGTGACAGCAAACCTGAGATTTTTTTTTTCCCCTCTTTAAATGACAGGGTGGGAAGCTTAGATTTTCCCCCCTTCCTTCTGGGAAGCAAGAGGGAAGCTCTAGCTTCTCTAGTTTTAAAACCATCCTGACACATACCTTCCCAATTCTGCTCCACATGCAGCAGCATGGCTACTGGCATAGCTTGGCCTGTTTTCCAACCAGCTGTCAGATTTCTATGTTCTGGTCAGTTTAGAAAAAGAGAAGAAAAGAAAGAAAATACAAAAAACGCAGCTTCACATTAATAATTGAGCAGATGTAATCAGGCAGTGGAACTATTTCACAGGAGGACACTTCCTTCTGTCTCTAATAAATTAAAAGCTGAAAAGACGGCCAAAATAGAGTATATTCTCCTGATAAAAATTAGGAAGCACGACCCTCCATTCTCACAGCCAGGCAAACCAGAGAGAAGAAAAAAGTTTATTTTACGCTCTGACCCAACATACAAAGATGGTCCAAGGAGCAGCTTAAAATCTGACACCTACTTGTGACAAACTAACACAGAAGTCTGAGTCTCAGACAAACACCAAAGACTGAGCAGTAATATACACACAGTAGTCTAGGCACCTTCTGACACGTGAAGGTGATGCCAAGGTTTGGGAAAAGGTACATTACACTAACATGTTGCCTATGGGCTTCACTGGTGAAAACACATTTCTATCCCCAGCACATTCCAGTAAAATTTCAAGCTGCAACACAGGCACACGGATACATGTTTGAGAGAAATACATCTGTATTTTGGCATGTAAATACCTGAATTCAGCATTACAAACCCCAGCTCAGCCATAAGACTGCACAAGGCCACTGTCCAGTATTCCATTCTATAAAAATCACTAAAATGCCAGCGACAAAGAAATTTTGTTTGCAAGATGCAATATACGTTTTTATCATGCTGGATAAAATATCTACAGTCTCAGCAGTGGTTAAATTGCTGCTATAAAGGAAATTGTCCTCAGATAAATGGTTTCCCTATGAGAAGGTTTCAGTGCTACACCTCACCCCAGGTCAATAAATCAAATTAACTGCACCTTGTCCTCTGGCCAATGACATCATCGGCTTGACCACATCTTGTGAAGCGAGTGCAAAAACATATGCTATTTAAGGCATGAAATCATATTACTGCTTTTTGTCCAGCCAGCCTTGTGCTGTTGGTCTGTGAAACAGTCAGTCACCTGAACAGTCTCATTACAGCTTCTACAGCTTTTTTTTTTTCCCTTCTAGTATTCAAGGCCTGTCTTTGCCGAGGGTGAAGAAAAAAAGGATAAATAATCTGAGTCGTTATTTTTTAAATCAAAATGCTTTTCATTAGCTGCAGTGCAGTATTTTGTGACAAATTAAATTTAGAACCAAACTACGAAATACGCCATCTGCACTTGCACGTGAACTCTCTTCCTAGTAGTGTTTCAAAGATGTTTACATGCTAATCTGGCACTGCTACTCTGAAGTACCCTGCTGTTCGGTCCTTTTTCTCCACAGGGTGAAAACAATGGTCACTAATGAAAACCTACACAGTTTTATTCGAAACCCATCCCTGCATAAATATTTTCTATTTTAAATTACTGCCTCCCCCTAATCAAGTAGCCCATTTGTTTTATTTCTAAGTAGACTAATATCTGGTTTAAAACTGAATTACTTCAGACAATTTAAGAGGATTAATTTCAATTTTCACTTGGTGTTCTTATGACACAATCACAGAAAACTTATCTTCCTTTCTAGACCCTGTACTGCCTAGTGGTATCTTCTGTCTTGAAAGCCAAATCTAAATGAAAGGGAAAAAAAAGAAAACCTCAACCCAGAACAGTCAAAGATACAAGCAGCGACAAAAGCATCTGACACACTGCACTGTTAAACCTCATCCACATTAAGCAAAAAAAAAGGTGAATAAGATTATCTTCAATGTATTCAATTCTGTTTGTGTTCAGAGGGAGGAGGAAAGCTGTTCAGATTTTGAGTGTGTCTTCTATAGCTCTCTCAGTGCCAGGAAACGTAAATTAGAAGCAACTCTCCTTTAAGGAAAAGAATCAAGGACAAAGGGACCAAAAATGCCCAAGCCTCTGAAAAGCAGATATGAAAGGAACAGCTTTACAGTCTTGAGTTGCTATAAATTAAAAATAAGCTCCTTATTTAAAAGACATGAGTGTTTGAGAATCTATGAGCAGATCTGATGCTGCTCAAGCCCCAGGAGGGTTTTGTTTTTGCTGGCAGGGGTGGAGTGGAGATGGGGGGGTCATTTTGGTTATTAGTAAATAAATCAAGCAGCAGAGTGAGGCCTAGGCGCTTGCCAGAGGAGCCGGGGCCTGGCTCTCCCCCTCCTCTCCTCACACAGCCTGGGTTTGATCTCGGGGCCCTGTGGGTTTGCCAAGAAAATTTAAAAAAAAAAGCGAGAGAGCGAGAAAGAAGAATCATATTGAACCACAAAAGCACATGGGGCGAATGTAAAATATAAACACGGCGTTGGGCTCTGAGTGGCTGTTATTAAAGGTCTGAATTACTAAACATGAGAGGCGGGGAAAGCCGGGCGGCCATTTCAATAATATAAACCTCCCCGAATTAGACATTATTCAAATGAGAAGGAGAGAGAGGGAAGAGAGGGAGAGCGCGGGGGAGAGGGACGGGACCGGCACCGCCGTGCCCCGGGGCAAAGGGGGAGCGGGGCAAACACCGCCGGGGCAGGTCCGGCCCTCGGGGGGTGCGGACCCGGCCCTCGGGGCTGCGGGGCGAACCCGGCCCTCGGGGGGTCCCTCCCCGCCGGAGAAAGGCACGGGGGGGCTCTGCCCGTGCACCCCGCAGTCACCCCCCACCGAACCCGCCCCTAGCGAGGGGAGGGGGGAGCTTTAAATGAAAAAGCCAAACCACGCTCTCCTCCTGCCCCCCTCCCCGCACCCACCCACCCCACGCTGCAAGGCCCAGGCTCTGGGGAAATAACCCCGGCTGGGGGGGGTGGTGCTGCGGGGAAGGGGGGCAACGAGGGGAGCGATAAGGAAACCGAGCCTATCCGCCTCCCCGGGCCCCAGCCAGGGGCCAGCACCCCCGGCCCCCTTCGCCCCGCCGCCGGGGCGACCCTGCCCCACTCGGGCGACCCGCCGGGACCGCTCCTCCAGCATCCCCCCCTCCCCCCCCCCCCTCCATGAATATGTAAAGCGGGTTTATTGTGGGCGTGCGGGCCGGGTGGCGGCCAAGCCACCCCCGAACGCTTTTGGGTGCGGGGCTGCCTCCCCCCTCCCTCCCGGCGTGTGTGCCCCCCTCCCTCCCGCCCCGACCCCATCGCCTCGCCGCGCCGCCGCCGCCCATCGCCCCCATGGCCGGTGCCCCGGCGTGCGGGCTCCGTGTGCGGGAGGGACGGTGCGTGTGTGTGTGTGCGTGT